>WIGO01000143.1:0-105454 GCA_014235945.1 Colletotrichum plurivorum
CAAAAACACCAAGAAAAATCTCATCAACAGCAAGTATGGGGGTCAGAATTGACTTGGTTGCACTTACGGCAGCGCTGGCAACCAGACCGCGACCGTGCCGGGAAAGCCGACTTCGACTTCCACGCCCGAAGCGGGCGTGGTGATCCTCTACGAGCTTGACTTTGGCGCCGGCGAAGGGGGAGGTCGCACCGGACAATGGCAGGTATTCCAGAGAGGCGGGCCGAACTCGACGTTCGATGCCTGCAAAACCAGCCACAGCAGGTGCGCGTTGCGGATTACAGGCCCGAAAGTCGTGAGCCCGTGGCCACCCAGCTTCGAAGTCACGAGCCCGATTCATGGTAGAAACGATTGCCGGTACTATGGGAAAGCCGACGGTCCGGGGATGTTTTCTTGCGAGGGGATTGCCCAGTTTGATTGTGTGAAGGATCCGTCGTTTGAGCCCGGCAGTCTCTCATCGGTGGATTGTGTTGACAGCAGCCTCTTCCCTCGAGTCAACTGCTGGATCCCCAGGCTGTGATTACAGACTTTTTGGCGAGATTAGCAGGCTGGATTTGTTAATTTAACGTCCTGACGCCGAATATACATGTATCAGCCCTCAGTGAATGAGCTCAGCTAAAGACCCCATTCCTTCGTCCGCCTCTTTCTCCATCTCTGCATCCAAGCGTTCGGCTTTCGGCTTTTCTCCTTAGAAGCAAATGCATTGAGCTTCGTTCGGACCGGTGCACCTGCCATTTGATCTTCTCTGAATTTGGAGAGTCAGCGCAGCTCAGGCGGCCAACTATGGCCGGGGACGGTTTTGTTGCAGGTGACTTACCAGGCCTCGGGCGCCGCACTGAGCATCGCAAATCTGGACAGCGTCGCAGATAACTTGGGGAAATGCGCTCGCCACCCAAGAGAAGGCGATGAGCAGGAAAGAGATCGAAACAGTCTTCATGATATTTAAATAGGTTGTGTGAGCTTGAGCGCTTTGCTGAGAGGCGTTCTTGGACGAAAAGACAGAACAGAAGATAACAAGACGGGTGGTTAGGCTTTGGATATGATTTGAATCTGAAGGTGAACCATGGAAGATGCGGAAAGACTGCTTAATTTATACCAACATCGCAGACTTAAAGCATTTTCTGGCATTCGTCTGAATGAGACAGCTTAGGATTATTAACCCTTGGCTGCGAGTTTCAGAGAACCAGGCGGTCGAATGAGTCGTGATCTTCAGACGGTTTCGTCCAGGGCCCTGGGAGACGGCGTTGCCAATTATCTCAAGCGTGACAATGCCATTCCTTCGGTGCCAGATGGTTCCCCGGTCGCAAGTAGGGATGAACCGGAGGGTTGACAGGTCAAGTGATCTGCGCCGCAACGGGTCTACCAGCAACCAAACTGCCGGGTACCAAGATACAACTTGCGGCTGAATACTGTGGTGATCTTTGCAGACTGTAAGTCAAAGTCACAACTCACAGAATGGATATCATGTAGGTACGGAGGTACGTTGTGTACACTCAATATTCAGGAATCAAAGTGACTCGAGCCCAAGGGAACAAATTCACAAAACGACACTTTGGACTTCTTGTCTGTATGGAATTTGGGCAATAGAATGATGCAGTGTCATAAGAAAGTTTATTTTGTCAGTTTCCCGATTTCCCGGTGCTTTACATAAACCGAGTCGGACTCATGATGATTACCGAGAAACGTAACTCGGCATAACCGAGTTTGAGCAGGTCTACGCCAAGACGACACCAACGAAACGTGGTTCATCCTCACGGTTCTAATCAAGAAAAATGCTACTAGAGACCCTGTTGTTTCCGTGGCCGCCATCCTCTTCGCGCCACGTTCTCTGGCCTTTCGCAAAGTCGGACTGGTCGGATGTCATCGTCGCTGTCTCCGCTCAAGCCTCTCTTCGCGGCCAAGTTTGCTGATTCGGAGTGCTTGCCCGACATCCTGGTGTTGCAGAGGCCAAGATACGCCGCATAGACGATGGTCACTCATCGATGTCGGTGGCTCGATCGATCATCGCGAACCATGTTGGCAAGTTGAACTTGGGAGGCACGGCCTCAGAAATGTCGGCTGTTGGCAGTATTCCGAGAGGACAGTAGCTGGGCCGAAACAGAAGTCCGTATAGAACCTGATACCTCGGATAACGTATAGCCTGGTGAGCTTATAGCATAAGTGTTCTGGGAGTCGTTTGCCGTTAAAAGCCGCTATAGTGTCCCTGTGAATGTATCTGCGAGACCGGAGATGCTTCTTTATGTCGCCTGTATTGACTTACTCTGCCGTCCATATTGCTAGATCGAGTGTAAGGTGGATGCGTTCTGTTGTAGGAAGCTCAGGGGAGGAATAGGAAAAGAAGAAGTTGAAAAATAAAAGATGCGGTGTTGGGGGTAAGATGGTTCGATGGGTAGGTAGAAGTACTAGGTAGGCATAGCTTGGAGGGTGGAAGACGGGGACTCTGGTCTGCTCTTTATCACGCCGCCCAACATTGTCCAAAGACCTACCATTGGATTTATCCCAGGCCTGATTGTGTTTCACTTGCCCTATTCGGAACCGCCTGGGCTCATTACAGTCGCCTCCGACCTTAGAAGACATTGAGCCGGCTAATTTCCCCGCGGTTCTGGCCCGAATTGCCACCGCAGTTCACGTTGATCCTGCAGCACTCTGACATCAATACTAAGAACGGTGCCTCAAGACAGAGCAAAGACGATTGAGATTCTTGACAAGTCATCGTCTAGCTACTTGATGCCGACATTAAGGTGTAATGAAAATAATTGCTTCGCTACCAATCATGCCCAAGTCACTTCCCTCGAAAGTCCTTTATCAGAAGCCCTGGACATGCATGCGTATTTCAGCACCAATGCATCGCTCCCTACGCCTCTTCATAGTGTAGGCTGACGTCAAACCCTAGTCCTCGGGAGAATAGGGCGCTCCCTGGTGCTAGTCACTGCCAGGCCATCAGTTTTGATGCCATCACGGATTGAGGTCAACTCACAAAAGACGAAAGCCAGACACCACACAATCTGTCTCGGCAAGAATATAGCCGCTTCTTACTCGCGGCAGAAGGGCATGTTATAGCAGTCGAGCTGACAAGATCGTCAGCTACAGGGCCATTTCATAACCGGCCAACGCAGGGGATGGTGGGAACGGGCTAGTGCCAGGCGAAGCTCGAACTTACATAGCAGCAGCCGCCCTTAGCCCTGGCCGCAATGATCATATCCTCGGTAACGGGGGCAGGGACGGCGACGGCCTGCGCGAGGGCCGCAAGGAGACTGACGACAATAAAAGCGTTCATGTTGAGCTGGCGGAAAGTCGAAGTTGGAGCAACGAATGTACTACTTGGAGTGTGCTTTGTGAATGGATGAGCGGATGAGGACTTGGCAATAACTTGGCGTCTTCCTCGACGCATTTTATACCCGCTGGAGCCTATGTCGATGCGCAGGGAACTCACGAGCATACGACCGACTGAACTCGGCTCGGAGCAACTTTTCAATGTTAACGGAGCCCACCCCCCGCCCACACCCGTCACAATGGGTGAGATCGGCATATTTTATCAGATCACCAGATAGCCCTCGAGCCGGTGGGAGAATGGAGAAGTGAATATTGCTACTATGCACTTCTCCATTCTCCCACCGGCTCGAGGGTTATCTGATGATCTGATAAAGAGCGAGAAAGAAAAAACAAGCTTCCAATCTCGATTTCCATCCGAGGTGGGCTTCGGGTAACCCGAAGCCCACCCGAATCGGGTTATGAATCCCGTCGAGGAGACAGACAATACGGCCCTTTATCGGCCGCGCTAGAATGGAAAAGTGCATGATTTTCCACTATCGGAAGGTCTCATGACTCAATAATACTACCTGGTGAGGATTCGGCGGGTGTACATGAGTGTGGCTGAACCAATATATCTCAACTCCTTCCTGTTCCGGCCTGTTGGTGGAAATGATGCGACAAGACGCAGCGAACGTCCCGCCTCCAGTTGAGGCCATTGGCCGGTCATTACAAGGCAACTCGGACAGAGCGTCGAGATAGAAGCAGCTTGGAGATAGGAGTAGCTCAGAAGGCCATCGCGATTCCGCGAGAGGACCATGGCGCCGGCCGCCACATCCAGAGCGTCTGCTTGGATAGGAATCCGTGGCCTGCACCACGGAAGGCAGCGTATTGCTTCTCTTGTGCAGTCGGGCAGTCGACATAGAGGACCACGCGAGTGTGTAGATAGACGCCAGCAGGCCCAAGTCCTGTTTATAGGCCACGAATGCTTCAGAGTCTGTGTTTGCGGCACTGTAGTTGGGTTTCCCGTGGTAACCTGTGATTCCGCCTCTTGGGCCAAAGATGACGCGTTGTGTTAATGCGCCACCAGGTTGTCGTTCCTTAAATAAACTAGATTTCAAGGATACCTTCCTGCATTCCGTGTACACTACTTGAACGGCGGTTCAACGCTAACTTGGACAGGCGCCCACCCATATCTGCCTGTCGCCATTTTCTTCTGGCTCTCGCAACATGTTCGTTAGTTTTGTCTTGACTAAAATTTGTCTCGAAGAGGGTCTTCTTGCTCGAGAGACAGCGAAAGTACGGATATGTGAGAGTAGGGACGGATTTGTCTCATGAGAAGTTCATCCCAACTTTCCGAACACACACCCTCACCCCCACCACGTGCGGGCCTTTGGATTTTGCCTAGTAAGCAAAACCGTGTCGAGGGTATCATGTCGATCGAGCAGCAAGTCTTGATACTTGAAAAGGTCTCATATCCAGCGAAATTTCTCTTTATGCCGATGCAGTGCTACTAGTTCCAGCTTTATCCCTAACAGAGTGCTACATGCGTTGGTTATACGGCCTGTTATTCAAGGAAATAGGGAGATCGCTTCAATGTGAAGCCCACCACCGCTATCTGTGAGCATCCAGTGGGTCATCAACCACATTTCATCCAGCCCTGATGGTCTAGCGGTATGATTCTCCCTTAGGGTTGTTATCCAGCAACACACATGGGAGAGGTCCCAGGTTCGATCCCTGGTTAGGGCCTAATTCTTTTGAATTATCTGACAATTCGGTTCTTTTTGTTCTCTGTCACCCCAGCCCTATCACCTCGTTGTGTTTTGAGATCAGGTCTTGCTACCTGCAGACCAGAATCAGTTCGGATGTGTGGATTAGCGTTTGTAGGTAGTGATCCGCATCGAGCAAACGGTCTGTCCTGTCGCGGCACCGTTTCCCTTTACGCAGTTTGGCAGCTACAATAAGACGGCGAGCCAGGGGAGCTGGAAGATCGTCAGGGCCCACTTCAAAGCCAGCTAAAATAACATCTCGATTGAGCATCCTGTACGCCGTCCGCGGCATGCAGGCGCGCTTGGTTGCAGCTGAGCATTGTGCAGCGGCTGGATACAGCGGCAGCTGGAAGAAGTTATGTAGGATGTAGCAGAAGGGTGAGGCTATCTATTGCCTTGTTCATGGCTCCAGCATGCCGAAATCCAATCGAAAAGCATCAGACTAGGGACGGAAAGAGCCGTAGCCATCCAGTGCTGCGTCATGCAGGAGTCTTTGCAATGAACTGACCACACGCAATCATCTTTGGCGAACCCCAAGATCGATAGCCGGCCTTGTTTGAATAGCTTGCGAAGGAGACGGCAAGCGGCATAGGTATTGGGTCTTGCTTGCAGTTGTCCTTGAACGACAACGTTATACTGGAACACAAGAGTTATAATGTACATCTTGATTGGCATCAACAGTTTGGCAGGTCGCGCCTTGGCGAGGAAAACAAATGTTAGATATCTGAACTATCAGTGCATGACAACGACGGGGGACGCCAGATTGGAGGAACCCCAGAAGCAACACTCATGGGTGGTTGGTTGTCGCCATGCCGCAACGCAGCTCATGGCTCTTCGAAACCTGCTCTCACTCCATCTATGACGAAACAGACCAAAACCAACTCCGCTTTCAATTGCTTGCAATTACTCTTTCATTTCGGGCTTGTCGTGATACGTACATGGGCGTACACCACTTTTGCAGCGTCACAGGGCTGAAGTAAGACGTCAGGATGAAAGTGGTGTGAGATTGTGCTCTGTCAGCATGAAGCAGTCGTCGAGCAACCAGGCTTAGAACAGCCAAACTTTGGACAGCTTGAATACCGAAAAATAAAAACCAAAAAAGAAGAAGCAGATCAGCGGGTGTAGAGCTTTGTATTGGCCCGCTGAACCGGCGATGCCATCCCAACTGGGACAGGCTGCCGGCCGGGACGAAGATCAGAAATGCCCCCAACGACATTGTCAGCGCCGCCGGCTTCTCGCCACGAAGCAAATCGTTCTTAAGAGTGATTGTGGTGATGGGGGGCAAACATGTCTGACACGGTGGCTGCTGACAAGGGCTGTTGGGCCAGCGCAACAGGGTCTCTAGTGGCTTGGATCCGGCAGAGCTAGACGCGCCGGGTTATGCTTGTTCTCACTTCAGGACAGAAGGCTGGCCAATTGCGATGTCAATCACGACACCAAGAATGCAAGACCAGTGTTGTTTGACTAAAATAGGCCTCAGCCCAACGGATGATCCCACCCAAGCGGATCTCGAAGGATTCGATCCCTGGGTAGGCAGCGAAATTAGGACGCTTACCTGCAGTCTAGGCATGGTCAAGCGAGCGCGACGGGGGCGATCTATTTGCCTGGGATAATGCGAGCCTTGATTCCGAGTCCGAGTCCGTATCACAAGGGGGGTTCAACTAGAACAACAAAAGCAGTTGCCTCCCCTCCTGAATTCACGCTGCTCGCGTGCTCAGTCTTTGATCCTGGCCTGATCCTACTTTTTTTCGCCTTTCCGCCATGGCGCCCAAAGTCGAATACAGCTCCCTCCAACGGGACGCCTCCGACGATGACCGGGCATCGGCCGAGAAGAACAGTATCCCGCAGGCGCACGGGACGGCCCCGCCTCACAACGACCGCCCGCACTACACGGGTTCGACGGCGGACCGCATGTTCAGGTTCCGAGACTTCACGTTCCTCAAGATATACATCGGATGCATCACGTTATACGCCCTTGCCGCCGTCGCTGCCGTGGTCTGGGCTTACCAGGGCCCGGTTGTGAGCGGAGCCAGCTACCAAAGCCGTGTCTTCCGTACCCCAGATAGCGTGCCGGTCAACCAACTCTACTCCGGTGTTGCCCTCTCGGCGCTGCTTGCACCAGCCGGCATGCTGGTGCAGTGGATCATGCATGAGTTCCGACACCTTCGCCTCTTCGCCCTCACGGCCCAGAGACCCGTCGCCCTCGCCGACCTCGACAAAATCGGAGACGACTCCAGTGCGTGGACGCTCCGTATCCTGGGCAAGTACTCATGGTGGTACGCAGTCATGCAGGGCGCGCTGATCGCCATCCGCACGACTATCGTTCCCGTTGGTACTCTGCTTCTCACGACTGGGGTTCACAGGGAAAACGTAGAGGGATTTGGCGTCGTAGGGCTTCCGATCTTGCCCGACACAAACTCCAACGTGCGGCGGCTGGCAACCGCGATGGGATGGAATGAGGAGGGCACATTCTCGCCGACGTTCAACGCTGAGGACGACTTCCTCTCTCAGACAGAATACACCTTCGTCGGCAATATCGTCGGCCAGAGCGCCCTTGTCGACGTCTCCAAGGGCCGCATTGGGCCAACCTCCACGCACAACATCACCTACAACACTAATACGACGTATTACGGCCTCATCTTTTTCACCTGGGACGGCAAGTGCGAGCCCGCGCTCGAGATCCCGTACATTACGTGGATGAACGGTTCGAGGTTGACGTACAACGTCACCATGCCCGACTCGACGAACTTGAGCCTGCCCATCAACCTCAGAGAAGCCGGAGGGACGCAGACATTGCAAATGTGGAACAGTGTTCCACTCTCGTCGCGCATCAACGACATGCCCACCAGCGGCACCACCTACCTTATATCCGCTGCCCCTGGGACTAGGGACATCAATAAAAATGGCACGTCCTCCCCCAGCCTCGTCCAGACTGCCGAGGGCCACTGGATCTCGCGAACGAAGTGCAATCCCGAGTTCTCCTGGGAGGTCGGTTCCTGCCTCTTCAACGGCACCGTCATGACGGAGTGCAAGCCAGGCCCTGGCACGAACACGACCGCTCTCGATGTGGAGGCCCTCGACAGGCTGGTAGACTACGTGGCGGCGATCCCTTGGTTCCTGTGGAAAAACCAGATCTCCGCCATCGACAAGACGTTCGACTACCTCTATGCGATCCCGGTGTCGGAGGACTGGGGCCACTTCTTCGGCAACCTCGCGGACGCACTGGCCGCCATCGCGACGGCGGGATACTTCGGCACAGCGACGGTGCCCGTCGTGACGGAGGTCCCCGAGGACGTGTACATCGTGCGCACCGCCGTGCTGTGGGTCATTCTGGCCATGTTCACCATCGTTCCGCTCATGAGCTGCATCGACATCTGGCGGAGCAAGTCCCGCGGGCTGCCGTTCAGGTCGGCCACGTTCCTGGCCATCGCCAACGCCGTTAGGGGCCCGTGGTGGGATCGGGAGCTGTACGGAAGTTGTGCTGCGGACGAGGTTTCGATGCAGAAGCGGAGTGCGTCGTCTGTTATGTTCGGAGTTGATGCGAATAACCCGTACCATGTCGGGCTGCTGCCGGCAGTGCTGCCTATTCAGAGAGGGCAACCGTACTTTGGTGTTTAGGAACCGAATAAAGACATAGACTGAGTACTCTAGGGTAGATTAGATAGTCGAGGAGACAAAGGAACGCCTAAGGGGTGGCAAGATACTTGTTCGTCTCACGATCTCAACGAAACTATAAAGTGACGCATCTTTCTCAAAGATCAGTCTGCGCGAGAGGTCTGCGCGAGAGGTCTGCGCGAGAGATCTGCGCGAGAGATCTGCTCATCGGCTCCCGCAGCCAGCAGCAACCGAACGACTTCGACGTGACCACCTTCAGATGCTTCAAGTAGAGCAGTCCGCCCCAGGCGATAAGACCGCACGTTAACGTCAGCTCCTGCGCCAAGCAGAAGCTGGACGACTTCGACATGACCGCCTTCAGATGCTCTCTGTAGCGCAGTCCGCCCTAAGGGAGCAGCACACGCGTTAACGTCGGCTCCTGCAGAGAGTAGCAGCCGAACAACTTCGACGTGACCATTTTCTGAAGTTGCCTCTAGAGCAGTCCGCTCCCTGCTAAGAGACAGTGCGTTAACGTTGGCTCCTGCGGAAAGCAGTAGCTGAACGACTCCGACATGCCCTTCCCTAGAAGCTACCAAAAGAGCTCCGTCGGAAACTTTGGCTCCTGCAGAAAGCAGTAGCCTAACAACTTCATCATGACCTCCTTCTGAAGCTGCCTCTAGAGCTGCGTGCCATTTTATCGTGGGACGCTCTTTAACACTGGCCCCTGGGGAAAGTAAAAGCCTGACAACTTCGGCATGGCCAAGTTTCGAAGGGACATATAGAGCAGACTGTCCACCGAGCTCAGGATTGTCCTCATCGATTCGGACTCCTGCTGAAACTAGGAGTTTCACAATTTCGTTTTGGCCCCGTTTTGAAGATTTGCGTAGAATAAATGATAACAACGTAGCCTCAGCCGCTGAAATCCCCTCAAGTAAGGCGTCGAGCAAGTTGGCATCACCTTCGGTTGCCGTGCGTTTTATAGCTTCGATTTTCTCTGCGCCACGTATCTTGCCGATGGCGACAAGAAGTCGGATGGCCGCAAAATGTCGGTTTGCGAGACTCCAGGTCAAAAGGTAGCGGCTGAAGTCCGCGGGTTCTTCTGGGTTCGGCCAAGGCATTTCTGCCAAAGCGCGGCCTTGGGTTATAAATCGGCTCCACGTACTCCAAGTCCGGGAGTCACGACGGCTGAATCGGGAAGTATGTGAGATCCATTGAACTGAAGCGTAGGCAAGGAATGGGTAAAGGCTATTTGCAAGGTTCGTAGCCTCTGTGTCATCCGACCTCATGTATGCAGAGAGATCAGCCTCTGTGGAATGCTTCCTTCGCTTCGCCAAGGCGATGCTGATGGGTCTGGGCAACTTGAAAGAGTTGGTCAATGCTGAGTAGGCCAACCCGGCTGGTTCGAGTTTGAATGGTTGTTGTCGTTGTGCCAGGGTAGCCACGAAGTCGCTGAAATTGAGATACGTGACGCAGATCTCGCCGGCGTGATGCTCTGCGTCTTCAGGGTTGAAGTTGAACTCGGCGAGCTCATGCCCGGGAACATCTTCAATGATGAACTCCTGAACTGCCCGGTGCGCAAACTCTGCAGTTCCCAATTCTTCGTCAACACGGATGAAGTTCTCGGACCACAATGGTAGTTAATGAATTCCGTTGATGAGTTTTCCAGGCTGAAGGGAAGGCTGGCCGATGTCTATCGACATGGCTTCGCGGAGTTCGTCCAATGTCAGATGGCGTTTTGCAACAGCAATCCATTGAAAGGCGTTTCAGACAACAGAAGCATTCCCTCTCTTAATGATGCGCTGAAGGATTCGTTTGAATGTCTCGGCCAAGTTCTTTGGAAGGCGGTGGATAGCGTCTCGGATATCATCATCGCAATACTGGGCGCAGATCTCGTCTATCAAGAAAGTGACCCAGAGAAACCTTCATTCGTCAGAATTGGCATAAAACACAGAAACGAGATTGTCCACTTACATTCCATCCGCACGATCTATAAGAGCCTGCTGTACGTCATCAATGATTGGCGAGCTGCCAACCCTCAGGTCTCCATTTCGCCTTCTTTCTTGGAGCGTCTCCTTGACAAAAGTGTCAATATCGGTCGTAGCTTCGGCACATGCCATCGATATCGTTGAAATGGCGGGAACACATTCTCTAAGTTCGCCTGATAAGCTCTCACGACTCGAGAGGAAAATTCTAAGGCGCGACTCGGAGGTGACTGAGGCGAGGGAGGCAAGTAGAGCCCGGCGTTGTGAGGGTTCAAACTCGTCAATACCATCAATAAAGACATAGAATACATCTGTCTGGTCGATTGTCTGTCCAAGAAGAGTTGTCAAGATTTCCACTTCAGAGGAGGGCTTTCGGTCTAGCTGGGCTAATCTGCTCTCCCATTCGTCCGAGAGTCGTAGGGGGGTCCAGAGATTGTCGAAGAACGGAGCGTAGTGTGGTTTCGGCGGAAAGGGGGGTTGGGTCCGCAAATTGAGGGAAGAAGAATGTGACAATTCCGCTAGGTGTCCTTCGATGCGCATGGTAGTCATATGTTCGATTGCACTTGCGCTTGAGTGGGAGTTAGCAATGGCGCTCGAGAAGGATCCCGGACGGACGGACTGTGTACTTACGTGAGAACTGTCTTGCCAGAACCGACTATTTGAGGTCAGCACCGTTGAAACCCTTGTCTTTGATAATTGAGCATACTTTTGCCTGAACACCAAAGCCAAGGCGAACATTTTCCTTCCTCCCAATCAGTAAAGGTCGTTGATTGAAGTAGCCATTCTGCAGCCCCAGGATGCCTTATTTTACACGCTTTCTTGTACGGTGTAAGATAATCATAAGTCGATAGCGAATCGACCAGTCGGCGGCGATTCTCTTCTGTGGTAGCGTTAGCTTATTGCAATTTTAGTGGCGAAGAATAGCTCACCAGCTCGACGTAGGTCTTGTTGGAGCTGTTCCTTCTTGATGTTGTCTAGACTGCCATCCACCCTCGAGATGAACTGCCTGAGCGACCGCCTTCCGGCTGACGCCGCTTCCCTCTCCAGCTGTTGGAGTTTTTGGTCTTGGTTATCGGCTTTCGCCTTTGCAAGCTTGATTGCTTGCTTGACCTCCAAGCCGCATATTCGAATCATATTCAAATCAGGGCTGAACTCCTGCTGGAACGACTGGAAGAAGGCGTTTCGCACCTGCGTTTGCCCTGCATGCCATAGACCTCAGCAACACTGGCAGTGCTTTGTTTGAAAACAGGTCACTTACAAGGTCGCCGTAGTGCCTCTACCAGGTGCTTGCAGCAACGGATGATTGAGGCGTTAAAATCGCAGATAGCCTTCTGAAGCCCAGTCGAATCCGGGAATAAGGCCTGGTCATCGGCAAAACGGGGGCAGTCTCGGCCGAACTGCATGAATAGGTCCGAGATTCGTTCATAATACGAAGTGAAATTCAGCACAATCTAACCACAGTTAATTAGCCCACCCCAAAATGGGGAGTTCGTGCCTCCTGTATCCGTACCTGCATCGTCATCTTGACACCTCCCCAGACCAGTGCAGCAATCTCTGGGTGCGAAGAGACAAACGTGTCAATGATGGCGGATGATTCTCGAACGAATTGCAGCACTGAATGCAACCGGCTGGCGATACTGGGACCTCTCGATCGAGCGGCAGAGATGTCGAGCTGTGCTGTGAATACGAGCACAGCATCGGCATCAGGGATGGTCCGGAGCTTTTGGAGCTCTGCGCGTTGATCGTCATTTAGGATCTTCTGAAAGTCTTCGACTGCATCTTGCAGTTCTTTCGTCGGCGGGATTGCTGACGCGGCGGACGAAGAGGCTAGAACTAAAGCCATGGTGGCTGCTTACCTGCGAATGCGCAACTCTCTTGGAGGTCGGAGATGGGAGGTTCGAGATTTGAGGACATTTGTTTCCTGGAGCGGGGGAGGTTGCTTTGGGCGGCAGAGAACACAGCCGCAACCTGACGTCTCTGGGACCGGGGATATCACATCGCCACGCTGTACGTATGCTGCTGGTGGCGGTGTACATCCCCAGAGCCAGGGGCGGTTACAGGGAGCCAGGCCCGCTCGAGTGAGGGTTGCAGATGTGAAGATTTATTGTGTTTATCGGTGCTGACCTCCCAGTGCCGTCAACACATACAAAGTTGAATTTCAACACTGGATGCTGGCTTTGGTACACTGCAATTCCCTCCTTATGTGGTCAGCGTTGAATGGGAGATAGGAAGTATAAGCTGTTTGTGTTTTGGGGTTGCGCTACCTCCATGTACGTCCTGCCTTCACCCCGGCAGGGGTTACTTCAACGCTCGAACAGCAATTCGTGTCCGAGAATTATCGGGGATAGCACGCATGCCCAGAAGCCAGATCGGAGGGTATATACAACGGGTGCGACTCCGATCCCGTGATCCCGTATCGTCAATAAACATCTAATAATACCCCAGCCAGTCTGGCGTATTCGGCGACCCTGGAAGGGAACACCTCTAGTGGATTGAACGTGGACGAGATGCCTGATAACCAATTTTACGGGTTGAGCCAACACCACCATTGCCCATATGGAGGCCAGTTATCCCAGCCAGAGACCCGGCCGCAGCCCTTGAAAATAAAGCCAGCATGATGCTTCACCTGTCGGCATCCCTCCCTTCTCCTTGCGTCTCTTTAAGATTTGGTCCGTCCCCCAGAGCCCTCAGCCTCAAATTTCGTTCACGCGGGGATCTCTAGAGCCCAAAAAAGTTCATCACACTTCCCTACATCGTGCTATCACACCTCACTATCCGCTCCATGCGCCTGTTATCCATGTAAACGAGGCGCGCGATGTTGAATTCTTCCGGGTGAATCGCCGAGCCCCGACATCTTCTGCGGTGGTCACGAAGTGGTCAGCTGCCGTTTCTGTCCGCAGAGAGCTCGGCGCCGGGCTCACCATCTTTTCCGACTCTACCCGTCGTTACGGGCCGTAGATCGGGCTTTAGGCTTCCCTAACGGCGATGCGGAAGGATCCTCTGGTGGCGGGTTTCGCCTTACTTCGACCGGCGCGTGTCCAGCCTACCGGCAGCCGGCAAAGAATAAGGCCCGACTCCCGAATACGTCGAGCAGGGGTTTCGTTGGCTTCTGTCGGGCTCGAGTAGGGGAGGGACTACGGATGTCGTGCTAGTGCTAGGCATGAGGCAGGGTGCGTAAACTGAACAGGTCGGGGTGGGTAGGCACGTGGCATGGCTTCGAGAGGGCATTTAGGAGGCGGTGAAGGTCATCCCCGAGACGAGGTAGAGGTTACCCGGACGAGAATAACCGTCTCGTCCATAGTGCAGCAGAGGAGTACTGTGGCATTCGGTCTGTTTGGTTGATGCAAATGGCCGTCTCCTCTGTTTCTTGCCGTGCCGCGCGGTATCCAATCTCGTCACGTTTGATTCAGCCGCAGCATAGACACCGTCCTGGAGGGAGGACCGTCTCGGCTAAACATCGATGTAGATATATCTATATCGGCTCCGCTTCGGAAGCTGAACCCGGGAGTTGTCAGCATCACGCAATCCTGACAAGGGCTGGGGGGAGGTCAACCACGGCACTAAGCCTCATGGCTCGCCTATGATCCCAGCCGCCAGGGGTTTCTTGTCGTTGGTCTCCATCGTCAAAGACTGTTTCACCGTTCTCCAAAGGTCGAAAGCTGAGAAGGTTCGGGCGTCGCCGGGTCTCAAAAGTACCATGTGAAGGGACGAAGGGTGGCATCTGGCGGTAAGGACCCCGGTCGTGAGTGAGTTGTTCCGGAGCTGGGTCCGGCCGTCATGGTAGCACGGGGAGTGGGATGCCAATGCGAATTCCATATCAGTTGACGCTCTTTCCCCCCCCATTCTCTCCCATGGCCATGCCCAGACCTCACAATCTCACTCAATCCGAAACCGAAATCGCCTATTCCCTCGAAGGGGACCGTGATCGAGCAAGCCTTTGTCGCGCCTGGGCTTCGTTGCGTGCTGTGCGTCCTGGCGAAACATCGCGACTACCAGGCTGGCCCTCCATCTGTAAAGCTCCATTGCTCACATGCAGGGCATGGCGCAGGCGCGTCTAGCTCGCTTACAAGGTTACATTCACCGCGCAGACATACCACCCTTTAACAGCCTTTCAGCCGCCCTGGCAATGTCGTTATGCCCGCGGGCTGTGCTTTTCCTGCCTCTGCCCTACGGGCCTTACGGCGGGGGGGAAGGACCACGACAGGACAGGGTGCACGAGTCGGAAACCATGTTGCTGCCCATGCTTGCCTGTCCGGTTCGGGCTGTTTTGGATGAGCCTAGACCCTTTACGACTGCGATGAGATCGGACGGCAGGAGAGAATTCCGAAGGCAGGACAAAAGGGTCATCAGGACGGACCGACCGACGGACAGCACACGCTGTCTGGTGACTGACTGACCGTGGTCAGTGTAGATAGCTGGACTGGGATAGGCTGATGTGGTATGACGAGTTATCTGCGTCCCGTGGTGGCAGGTGACAATGATCGTGACACTACGCGGACGGCTATTCGTCAAGACAGCTGAGCACGTTGTCTGTAGATGTCCCGGAACCCATTTCCCCCTCGCCAGGTAGGAAAGTGATGATGGGGATCGCGACGGAGTTTCCCAGTCGGACCGGAGTAGCCCATAGCTGTGATCCTTGCGCGGGCGCGGGCTGGGCTCTGTTCGAATCGCGGCAGGTGGTGTAAAATCGCTCACCTGAAGGATTTCGCGGTCGAGGAATTCCCATCTGCCTGAAAGGTTGCGCCGGAGAGTGGTCCGCGAGTCTATATGTGCTGTCACCCATGAGCTTAAGATTGTTAACAAGATGGGAATTGAAACGGCCCAGGCGCTTGACGGCGGAGAAGAGAGAAAAGGTCACGGCCGAGCCGCTTGGCCCTTCCTGATACTGGTGCCGGATAGAGAGAGGCTGGAAAACTATGGGAGACGCTGAGAGGGTCTGAGAAGAGGGCTGAGAACCGATGAAGTTTTTTTCTGTCCTTTTTTTCGGGGGCTGATCGGATGGATCGCGACGGAAATGTCTCTTTTTCTTCATCCCTTGGGTCATGAAGAGGGGCGTGGGCGCCCGTGGGAATGGAGTCAACTCCACCAAAGAAGAAGCTTATACGAGGAATTGTGATTCGCGACTCGTCCTGCCCCCTGACAGCCCTGACAGCCCTGCCGATGCCGCCGCCCTGGCGCCGGTGCTTGTGTCCGTCAGTAGAAATGATGGGCGTTGATCGCCGGCGACGGGCTCGTATCAACCGCGGACAGCCGAGGCAGCTCGACAAAGCAGAGTGGTCATCCAATCGGGTGTCGTGCGAAAGAAAAAGTTGTCAATCAACGGCGTCGGGCCTATTTTCCCGTTTTTACGCCCTCCAATCTCGACGTGGTCTCACCTCATCTCGATCGAGAAGGGGGCGGGCTCAAATTCCACGTTGTGTGAGATGAGAAAGGGCGGGTGCCTGAGATGGCGCCCGCTGTCCGTTCATCACGTCAACCGTCACACTAAAATGAGATGCGAAACCATCCTCGCCAGCACATGTGTTCCCTCGGGAAGTGTGGCGGGGTTGGTTGCTCGGCGGAGTGTCAAAGACGAATGAAGCCAAGCGAACACGCACCAACGAGAGAGGGAAGAAAGGAGTAAATAGGGAGGAAACTTGGGGGCCGATTCTGCCCAGGCTTGGGCTTAGGCGACCAAACTCAAATGCTCGCGAATGCAGCCTTGAGGGGGCCGCTAGGTAGGCGAGAAACTCGCCAAACGGAAGACCCTGGGATTGCGTGACGATGAGAGTTCTGATGTTGGTGAGTTTGCGCGATGAGAGTGAGTGTGAGAGGGTGAGTGAGTGAGTGAGTGAGAGGTGTCAATAGTGTCAACTGTATGGATCCGCAGCGGCGGATGATAGACAGACGGGAGAAAAAAAAACCGCGTGAATTCGTACGAGAATAGAGTATAACTCGTGTTTCTGAAACACCGTCAATTTGTTCTAGAATACTATTAATAGCGGCGGAATCCTTGGATGGGGACCGAAAAGACCCTCCCTCTGTACCTATCTGTAGTGCGCGTAGGCAGTTCTCACTGCCCAGGCAGCCCTGGACGATGGGAAATGGGCTAGAGGGAATTATACAATGCAGATTATAAGGGAAAATTGGGCAACGCAAACCTTCCAGCATATCAAAGGAAGAAGAAGGGTCCTGTCTTAGGTCTATCTGTCCCTCTGTGGATGCTGCTAGTCAGGTGTCAATCAGAGCGAAGCGAGAGCCAAGCTCTGGTCCCTCCTCTCCCTCCGTGTGCATCCGCAAGGCCGTCGTCGACTCTCCTCCTCTCTCCCCGGCGAATTAAACTCCGTAAATCGTCGGCACCATGGACGGCCAAGAGCGGACACGGCGGAGACGGCGAGCAGCTTTGCCCCCCTCCACTCTCAATTAAGGTCTCGTTAGTCATTATGCGACTTTTTGCTGCAGTCCCAAAGCCTGGGCAAAGGTACCTTGACAAACGCAAATCATACAATACCGGGGGCCGGGCTTGGGTTTGACAGCGAGAGAGGGAGGGGGAGAGTAGAGAGGCTGGGCTGGGCTAAGCTGAGCTGCTGGCTGGACTCACAGACTGACTGATTAATTGATTGACTGACGGGCCAGGCTGGCTGGCTGGACTCTGGGTTCGACTCTACGACGGTAGCACCAGACCATGGCCGTAGCAAAAGGTCCCCCGGTCGAAAGGGCTAGAAGTACGGACCGTCACATAACGTCCCAAGGGTGAGGTGCTCGAGTAACGCCGGCAAGGATGCGTCTGGCTGCTTCTGGCGCACTGGTCGGCCTCTGGTACACTGGGCGCTGGCCCTCCTTTGTTCCCTGCCCTGCCCATCTATCCTGAAGGGCAGCTTGGGGCCCGAGAGCCCACAGTCGAGAGGTCCAGGGACTCCGACTGGAGATGGAGACCTGGATGGCAATGGAGATGCAATATCCACAGTCCACGGTCCAGCCAGACGCCCGCCCAGAGCGAGCCAAAGGCTGTGGGCCCCTCTCCAAATCTCTCTCTCTTTTTCTCTCTGTCTGGGACTCGGGAGGGCGAGGAAAACAAAACGGGCAAGGTCCAGTACGGTAATAACACGCATAGGATGGTGGACATGGCCTGGTCCTATGTATGGATATTGGGGGATGTCGTGTAACTCGTTCCCCCCGTGGATGGATGCCGCCCAGTGCCGTAATCCCCAACCCGAGATGATAAAGACCCTTTGAGATCCTCCCCCCCTTCCACCCCCTCCTCGTTACGTGAACCCTTTATTTTCTTTTCTTTTTTGTGTGTGTGCATCTGGGAGTTGTTTCCTATACTTTCTCTCTGTCTCTCTCTCCTTCTCTTAGGGTTCCTCTTGGCTTTCCTTCCAACCCCCGCCATCCATCTCTAGGAACCTTACCAACAACCCGAGACGAAGCTTTTCCCGAACATCCTTCCAGACCAGTTCCGTCACACACAACCACCCACTCACACACACCACCTCGCCTTGCCTACATCATCAGGCATTACACACCACACCCATCCAACAAAGGCAAAGGCTTCCGGAACTACAACTCTACGTTTTAAGAATCACTACTGCCTGCTAGTCGGAGCAGCTGGGAAGGGAAGCGTCTAGAAGGATTACAAACGTACCGGGTAGCCTGCGTCAACAACCCCCACGACAACAGTAGCACCTACACAAACCAAGACATCTACATCATCAACAATAACAACAACAACGACGACGGCGACACCAAAACCTCGACGTCGTACGCTGATAACCGTCGACGAGAAACGAATTCCCGTTTCGACGACATACCTACATACCGACGAACCACCTCCCCCCGGGCCCTCAACGCCCGAGACCGAACCCGCACAACCGTCACCACGGCTTCCCCAGCGATCGCCACGATGGGCTCCCCGAGCGGACCCCTCCGCCCCCGGGCGTCGTCCAACTTCATGGGCATCCGCGCCGTCGGCTTCCCCTCGTCCATGACGCCGCAAGAAAAGCACCTCTTCACAGACCGGGTCAACACGGCGACGACGCGGCTCTCGAGCACCATGGCCGCAGGCGACGGCGGTGCAGGTTCCTACACCTTCGTCATCTACTTCCATAAAAACGCCGCCGCCGACGCTCTCGCACTGCTGCAGGCCGCCGACATACGGGTGAGGGGCCAAGAGATCCAGTTCTCATGGCTCTGAGCTCGCTCTTCGCCTCTATCTCCGTTTCCGACCTGTTCTTTGACTGACGGGACCTTTTTTCCCTCGTCAGTCACAGCCTGACAAATCTACCTGTCCCGTCTGCCACGTCCCGGGGCCGAGTCCGGTCTAGATCCCCGTCTCTCAAGGGGGGCCCTGGGCGAGGCGTCCAACAGGCAGATGAGTCTCATACAGTCGGCTCTCCCCTGGCCAGCATATTGTGTCTGGCTGGAACAGACCGAGGGTTGATCCTTTCTTGCTTTTTCTTTCTACTTGACTGTCATGTTATTCTCTTTTTTACCGATACCCCCAAGTTTTTTTTCTTGAACCATTCTTGTTTTTTACAATACAATTACATTAGCATCGCAAGAGCGCAAAAAAGCGAAGCGAGAAGAAGAAGAATAAGAAGAATCATCCATTCAAACTTTCTCCCCGTTTCCAGTTCCGTCAATATGATCATGATGAATCCCGGTCCCGTCCCATCGCCACCAAAACCTCACCACCGTCTGCCCTCCATCTCCTCCGTCAAGTTCTAGTCCAGTCCAATTCAACTCTAGTTGCTGCTCCTAGTGTAAGCCCATCCATCCATACACCCTCCCGTTCCCCATTTCCCCCTCCCCCCCTCGTCCTCCAATTCCCGCCCGACCGCCCCGGGAGCGAATCCTTCAGCGATCCATCGTCCCCCTACCCCCTCGACGATCTGCAAGTCTAGCCCCCCTAACCCCCTAGACAAGTTCCCCATCTCTCCGGCGCAAATCATCCATCGGCCCCTCCACCCATCTCCATCTCGCCTTATCTCGTCAAGCAATCCTGATCACGCAAGAAATCTAGCACTGCGCGTCTCTTCAAATTTTTCATTCTCGATCCCGTGGCACTTGGCTTACTCTGCTTACCGAAGCCGGCCCTAGTCCAACCAGTACCACGGCCCGCTGAGAACGGGTCGATAGTGCGGCAGATTTGGGGACTGCAGATTACACTACATACTCCATCATCCATAGGCACTGCAAGCCTTTCCTGCGCATCGGTCCATCCCCTAACTTCCCCGGGTGGGCCGGCGCGGCAGCCACTTTTTTCGAAAGGGGTGTGTGGGCGTCTTTGCTCTGCCCTCTGTTGTGTGTTGATGGATGCCTTGTGAGTGTGTGTGCCTACCCAGTACGATGCTTGGGGTGACCCCAAACACCGTTTCGTAGAACCGTTACGAGCGGGCCGCGGCAGCCTCCGCGGAGACGAGAGGCTTGTACACCGACAAGAAATTTGGGGTGGGAAAGACGTCGCGTGGGATCAAACGAGATGAGGTGACGCGGAGGACGAGGCGCCTTACGTGGCCATGCTCGTCGTCACCACCAACATGCACTCTCAGTTTCGCCCTCAGGTCTGAGTGAGGACGTACGTGCCCACCGTTCACTGCAACTGCAACGCTGCTTTTTTTCCCCTCTCGCATGTCTGTGTGATAGGGTCGCATTCGTTCGGCAATCGGACCCAGCGGGCATGGAAAATCTTCACGCAGATGGGAGGAAGACGGGGCCGGAGACACCTTAGATGAGACGCGCCAACGCAATCATGGTCTTTTTTTTTGCTCCTCTTCGCAGAGAGAAGATCCAAACCGCAAATGAACGGAGGACGGACGCCTTCTCGCTAGATGGGGATCCCCTCGGGATGGATGGGGCGGCCCCGGGAACCGGACAGGGACCTGGGAACCTTCGTGGATGCGCGGATACGGGGAATCCAATCTTTCCTCGGAGGAAATTTCTCACTGGGAGGCGACGACACGATCGGAATTCGAGACGCACCAAAAGTATTTGACAATGAGTGGGGGTTTTTCTCAAAAAGCTGGTGGCAATCACAATCATCACCCGTTTTGTTCCGTTTTCTCCCTCCCTTTTACTCCCCCTCCAATCCGTTTGAATTTCCCCAGTCTGTCGGTTTCGCAAGGACGGAGCCAGCATGGAAAGTCCAAGCGGATGCCACGGGCACATACGCAAAGGCGGGAAGGGGGAAACGCACATACGTGCAGCGCAATTGACACTTTGTCCTTGCATACAAACATCGGCTGACAGGAGTTCCAGACCGAGTTCGATTTTGATTAGGTACCGGCCCGAACGTGGGGGATTGGCGCAGCGAGAGCAGCATGAGCAGCATGAGCAAAAAAGACATGAAGAGGGGTCAACCGTGGGGTGGATGAACTGACTGGAAAGACTCGACGGTTGGTGAGGGAAGACCCCAACTCGAAGGCCAAGAAGTCTCTGGGCCAAGACAGCATTTCGAGCTTCCGTTTCCCTTTGATGCTGTTTTTTCTTTCTTTCCTTTCTCGTTGTCGGTTTCCAATATGCTTTGTCACCTCTGGAGAGAGTGTTCTCGACCGCTTGGCTTTCCCCCGCCTCCGTCATATCCCCGGCCTCCCTTGGTGCCATCCACGTCATTTGACTCTCGATGTCTCTGATGCAAACCTCGAAACTTTTTGCCTTTTCTCGTGATCTCTCTACGCTCTTCTCCTTCCCGTTCACTTCGACTATTCACATCAGCCACCACGTCGTATTCGCAACCCTCCCAAGTCTCCGGATGCCCTTCCCCGGCCGCAGCCTTATTGCAACACATTATCACTACAAGAAACGACGGATGGGTGATGCTGGATGAGTGGACGGAGCCCCCTCCGTTTCTCAAAAAAAGAGGCTGTGTGTGTGCTGCTTTTTGGTTCTGTTGGTAACATAGCATAGGTCAAGGTGACCAGTCACAGGAGGACTGTTTGTCACTTAGTGCTCTTGGCTTTTGTCATCAGATCATGGACGCCTCCGAATTCGAGCGTCGAGGGCGAAAGGGAGAACCAACAATCAGATATCAAAATAGAAGAGAAAATTAGAAATGGTCACCCGACCAATATCCCAACCTGCCGGAACCACCAACACTCTCTTCCTTCCCCCTCACCCGCCTCGACTCTCCCGTCTTGTGCCGTTTGTCGCCTCGCTGTGCGTTTCCTTCCGGCAGTGACACACACAGCCCCCTCAAAAAGACGCAAGCAGAAGCAGCGTGCAGGCAACCAACGAAGCCATCGCCAACCACATCCATCCCTGCACCGCCCTTTGAGAGGATGGGGGGAACGGGAAACGGCGCCAACCACCCATTGACCGCAATCCCGTCTTTAATCTCCGTTTCGCCCACAGGTCCGTCCGCTGGATCCAGATGGGCCGATTACGGGACGGACTGAGGAATGCGTCTCGCCGGCCGGGTCAGGCCCTCCATCCATTCCACAGTACAGCGAACGGTTGCTTAAACTGAAACAGGGGAAACTTGCCGTCTGCCTCTCTGTCTTTCTGCGTTTGCGTCTCTCTCCCTCTCGTTCTCCGTCTCATTGCGCGGTCTTTGCCGGGATCCGGGGTCCGTCTCTCCCGCGATCACTAGGCCTCCACATCTCATCCCACGTCCGCGGAGGAGAACGCTGTCTCTCGCGAACGGACGCCCGGCACGGTCCCCCCGGGCTGGGTTCGATTGCGTGTCGCGCTCTCCACACAGGATCCGACGTGGATCCGCGGGCGCGAACGCGGACGGGGTGCCATTCGGACGCAAACTCCGTCGCGGCTGTCCAAACGGGCCCCGCGCAAACGTCGACGTTTACCGTAGCACCGCCCGGAACTAGCAAAGGGAAGTTTCTGAAATGATGAAACGCGTGGCTGTACAACTCGCCTCGAATTCCCACTTCACGACTTCACGAACCCCAAGCCTGCCGGCTCTCGTCTAACAGTTCACCGCTGCTCCCAACTCGGCTCAAACGCGTGCTTCGTTTTGCCTGCGTCTTACGATATCGCAGGCTCTGTCGGATTCTCGGCGCGACGATTCTCGCCACCATCTCGCCTCGTCGTGGAGAGATTCCCGCATGTTCTCCTCGATTCGCACGACGCGCAAAGTCGTTCTAGGATATCTCTGACGCCACCCAGACGTGTCGCCAACCATGTCGTACAACTCTACCATGTCTGAATCGCAGGAAGCTGAGTCACAACTCACCGTAGCGTGCCCTGGGGTGTTTTGAAGAGCGTTGAGAACATCTTAGTACGTGACGAGCATGCTGGAGTGGTCCGGAGTGCTGCAACTTGAACTAAGTTCACACCTCGACGGGAAAGACGGACTGCAAAGAGTAGACATCTTATAAGAGGCAAATCAGGTCCTTCATCTGTAAACAGCGTAACTTGCTGCAGGTGGTCGATGTCTAGGAGTCGGCGTCCTTGAGGTTGGTGCCTTTTCTCTGCTCTCTCATCCGTAGGTGCATATTGAAACCATACTTCTCGCATTTGTCTTCGGTAGGCCGCACTCGACAACTCCCCAATCAATCATTCTCGTACGGACGCGTACCAACGAGTCCCCCGCCGCGTATCAGGACCAGAATGTCGTGGTGATGTCCAGACTTGCATGATGTGTCCTCGGCGACTCCCTGACACGGGTATGTATGAACACGGCCACCTCACCTGCAGCATATCACTTGGTCGAATGGACACGGCTTCTGGTCTTCATCGTCCTCAGCGCTTGTCCCGCCCAAGCTGGCAACTGTCTTCACGAGACGGCCCTTCCTTCGCACAACACCTGCGAAACCTCGAAGTCTCGGGTCTTCTTCTTCGCTAACCGCCGGTAACCGGCCGAACGCATGAGCTGGCCGGCGGGGCCACGCATAGGTCGAAGCAAGCCGCAACCCGCCGCCAGAAAATGTCCCTCCGCATCGCCGTGAGCCATCCCTAAGACCGGATCTTAGGCCCGTGAAAACGGGGGACGTCGGAGAACATCGTGAGACCAACGCCGGGCTCTCTGTGGATAACGGTGGCGTGGTTCGCGCAGCTACCCTTCAGCGAGGCTGGCGATCTCCTACATTGCAATTTACCGCCCCAGGAGCAGGTTGCGTGCTCGTTGCAGGTGACCGTAGCCCGTCGATCGGCCCAGAAGACCTCACCTTTGCGCGCGTTGGTCGACATGAGTACCGGACACATGAGGCGGATCGGAACGGTGACTAATTTGGGTATACGTGATGAAGCTCTTTGGAATCTGGAGATGCGAGTGAAAACAATATGCATGGACACTGAGGCTGAGAGCTCGGAGGGGAGGACAACGATCAACAGTGCTCTTGAAGAGACGCCATGAAGAGACCGGGAGGCTGAGAATGAGCAGGCGAAGCATCGTGTTGGCTTTATTCCTTAAAAACCACGACCGGGTCTCAGGTTGGCATGACTGGCTCCTCTGCGAAGATAGATCGACGGGCGATGCCAATGTTGGTTCACCGCGCAAGGCTGGATACCACGCCGCTCATCCACTTCATTCAGTAGAGAAGTTGCCCTCCCCGGATCACCGAATCTGCCAGGATGTCCGGGATACTAATGCTTCTCGACAGCGCGGACTCCCGGGTTCACGGTCGCACCCGTTGCATTTGTCCTCCGACCTGGGTCTCCCGGTGATGCCCGGACATGACCTACCAACCGAGCCTCGAAGCACCACCTTCCGGGTCCTTCGGGGTCAAGAACGTAGACTCAGCCCAGGACGCAGACGGCTTACACCCCCCACCACCAAAAGGGGCAAACGCTCAAATGTCTCGGGAGCATGTGTTCTCCGTCTAGACGGATGTAAGCAGGCTTACACACAGCCCCCGGATCCAGCTTAGCATTTCTACTTCTACCCATTTTCGAGCGCGCTTGGTTTTTACCTGAAGTCAAGACCTCGGCTTCTCGCGCTGACGCAGACTCCGAAGAGTAAAAGTCGCTGGGAAATGCAGCAAGCTTACACCTACCCGTCCCCAAACAGGCCTAGTCCCGACAGGACCCTGAATCGTCGGATCGAGCGTTTCTGCAGGCGGCTTACACCCCCGATGGCCTCATCCGTCCATGGTCCCTGGCTAAGGTCTTGCGGACCACGCGGCTAGGCGCTAGTATCAACGACGACGAGCTGTGTTGATGGGCACATGGACACGGGCGAACGAGAATACCGGCGGCGTAATGTTTAAATCTCTTCTTCCGGGGTTGCGTCGATATAAAAGAGATTGACAGGGCCTCTTCTTCGAGTAGATGCGAGTTGAAGACAGCAAGCATTCAAGATCTCAGCTTACAACTTCCAACCCGGCTTGAAAGCCAGACTTTGCAACTTGATCTCAGTCCTCATCGGCACGCTCGAAGAATCACTCAATATCTAGTCCCTCGACGACGTCCATCACGAAATCCTGCACATCGCATCAAGCACCTCTGTCCGTCATCCCACTCACCGAGCAATACTCAAGACCACTGCTATTATCACCAATACGACGACATCTCGACCCGCACTCGTCCCCCCAACTAATCACTTGACATCATGCCGGCCTTGTTCGTCTACGAAAAGGACCTCGTCAACCCGACGCCCCAGATCCACTCCCTCGAAGGCAAGGTCATCTTCATCACGGGCGGTAAGTCACCTCCCTCAACCCCGAGGGCCTGATCAGGTCCTGAGTGCCTTCCTCCTGCGGTCGAACCCTTCCCCGTCACGTAACCGTAGCATCATCCGTTGAGCACAACAACATCAGTGTTGTTCATCCTCGACCATACTCGTCCTCCATACCCCAGCCCCTTATCAACGAACAACATGAATACGAACGTGGCGAGCTACCGCTCACCCTATCCAGCGCAAAGCTAACATCACCCAGGGACAGCAGGCTTAGGCAAATCCACGATCCAAACCCTGCTCGCTCACAACCCATCACACATCTACTTCTCAGGTCGCTCCCGGTCCTCAGCCGAAGCCCTGATATCCTCTCTTACACCCTCCTTCCCATCCCCCAACTCCTCCCCACCGCCCCTGACATTCGTCCAAATGGACCTCTCCTCCCTCCCCTCAATCAAAACCGCAATCTCCAAGACGTTCACCCACACCCGCCTAGACATCCTCATAAACAACGCCGGAATAATGGCTTCTCCCCAAGGGCTGAGCTCAGACGGCTTCGAGATCCAGTTCGCGACGAACCACCTAGGCCACGCAATGCTCTTCCGCGCCCTACTACCAATCCTAGAACGCACCGCCGCGATGCCCGGGTCGGACGTGCGCGTCGTCAACGTCACCTCCGTGGGGTACCAGGGCCATCCGAAGGATGGGATATCCTTCGCGACGCTGGGTACGGTGCAGTCTGGGCCGCCGGTGCTGGGAAAATGGATCCGATACGGGTACCGTCCACCCATCTCAGGAATTTACATCATGCTGACGATGCTCAGGCAAAGCAAACTAGCCAACATCCTCTTCACAACCGAACTCGCCCGTCGCTACCCCTCCATGACATCAGTCGCAGTCCACCCAGGCGTCGTCGACACAGGGCTCGTCACGAACCAGACCCTCCTGAACCGGATCTCCGTCTACCTGCCGAACAGACTCATGGGCGCGACGGTGCTGACCCCGGAGAAGGGGTGCTGGAACCAGGTCTGGGCGGCCGCCGCCGCGCCGCGCGCGGAGCTCGCGAGCGGGAGCTTCTACATGCCCGTCGGGCAGCTGGCGGACGACAAGCTCGACGGGAGCGCCACGGATGAGAAGCTTGCGGGCGAGTTGTGGCGGTGGACTGAGAATGTGCTGGATCGGTTTGAGTGAAAAGGGGGGAATGGTATCAGACCCTGAACATGTGTCAACGGGGGCTTTGAGGGGAGATATATTGTCAACTTCCACTTTTGCATGTTTAGTTTCAGCCCGTCTTTGGAGGACCCTGAATGTCATCACTTGGCTTGAGCCACCTGATAGCAGACTCATATGAGCCTCACCGTCTGTCTTGTCAGCTTGGATATTTGTCGTCGCCAACGATAACAGGACTGAACTCCGGGGGCGCGCGCTTGTGGATACCGCTTAACCCGGCCCGATACCCCCAGAGAGCCGGCCCCAAGCCGGGACGCCTCCGAGGACATTAATGGCGTGGCTACCGGCGGACATATGCCCCGATCTCAGTCGTCTCATCTCTAAGCGTGACATCAGACGCCATGGGCGAGGGGGCGCGATGCCAATGCGAACCCGAACATGTATCGCGAACCCCGTCGTCTCACGCGCCCAGCGAAGGCAATGTCACCTTACACCATTGCGTCGCCCACGCGCGCCATCGTCACCTCCCCAATCACACCCGCGTCACGCCACCCGCCACTTATCAGATGTTGGGACGCACGCCGGTGAACGCCAGACCCCCGACCGCCCGGCCGGTGGCTGCGCTGCAGGCTTTCAGCGTGGCCTGCGCCTAATCTCCCGTCCTCGTTTTCGACATTTAATATCTCGCAGCCATCCGTAGGGGCCATCCCAAAGACGGTTCTTATCGCCCGCGAGTAAGAGCAACAGGCCTGCCAACGTCACGTTGACGGCCGCTCGACAAGCCCCTCTCAAATCCCAATCTCGCCAGGGTCGGCCTGCCGCGGACATTTCGACGATGGCTGACCCCGCTCACGCCATTGCCGCCTCTGAACGCGGACCGCGCGTCGACATGATTACTCGGGAGATTTGTTTACAAAACAAACTTAGATTGGAGTCTGGGATGGGGGCAGTAGGTAGATGCCGCAAGATGCCGTATCTTGCGTGCGTGTATGTGAGGCCCATCGCCTGCGCGCATTACCACACGACGCGGGGGTCCTGCAGATTGTATCGAGCTACTGCGGTGCTGCTCACACTGCAGACGCTGTATCACGGTCTTGATGCCAACGTGCCCCGAGGAAGCGTGACATCAGACAGTCAAGGGGTGCTGGTCCCAAGACAACACAGGCCTGGCGCCATGCGCCCTTTCTCGGCCGGTAGAAGCCTGTAGGGGAATCAGCAGATCCTGCAGCCAGGGAGGCCGCGCCCAATTCCTCCTCCCTCCCAAGTCCGATTGAACCCGCCGCCTCGGGTTGCATTCCTCGAGCCGACAAGGGAAAAACAAGCCCTCCAGCAGCACGTGGAGAAACGGGAATACCCATCGTTTGCCCTGTTCTGCGTCCTTTCTTCCAAGATTTTGGACGTGGCGAGGAGAGGTCCAGACTTTGGCCCCGAAAATCTCATGCGACGCCAGGCCTCCATCATCGTCCACGGACCGCCCCTGGAGGCCCTTTGGTCCGCCTGCTTGGAAATCGGGGGCGGCCCAGCCGGAGGGGAAAGCCACGCTGGCGCGCGGAGATTGGGGCGGTCCAACGTGGTGCGGAAGCGAAATAACGTCCATCAATTAGCGCCGACAAGGGGGGAGTGACGAAGGCGAGTGGTGGAGCGAAGCGTTCAAAGGCTGCAGACTCGGTGCCAATCAGGGCATCGAATATCATGACTTCGGGATTGCAGTGCGCTTCGGGATGCAGTAAAACCCAGCCTGTGGAGAGGGCTTTCGGAGTTGAGCGTTTGACTCATATTGCCTGACGTCGATGACTTCAACTCGTGGGACTGGTCCGTCACGGTGACGGATAGTCATGCGACAGAATAGTACACTATGCCTTTGGTGAATGGGTTGATGGGCTAGACTATGAGAGGATCTTTGATCATTAGCGGGCAAAGGTGATTCTGGATCTCGAACCGTAGTCAACTTGTTGAGTCTCGTCAACCTTCTAGGCGACGCTCTTGTTTACCCAAGAACAGCATCAACTGTCTTGCTCCCCGGTAGGCTATCGGTCATCGGCCCTCGTCTTCCCCAAGCGATCAGCTCCGGGACAGCCTTGCCAGCAACGTGCCTTGTAGTGGATCGTGGAGACACTTTACAGAGTGGCGAGGGGGAAAAAAGCTTTGGGATGTCGAAAAACAATTGGAAAATCTTAAAGATTGGGAACGGCCCGGCTTGCAAAGAGGCGAGCGTCATCATCAGACGAACCATGGCCAGCGCATCGGTTGCTGACCCCATCTCCCCCTCCCCGGTCAATCAAGCTGCGACAACCTCAATCTGCGGCTCTACCGGGCCATCTGTACCCAGGCCGTGAACGTTCATGCCGTGCCCGCCAACTGGGTAGAACCCGGCCAAGGCGGGGAAGTCGTTCGCCGTTTCAATAAGCGGGAATTATTGTCGCCCTCTTGGAAAATTGCATTGCAATAGTGTGATAAAATTTCCGTGGCTCTGTCGGCAAAGCCCTCGAACCCACTTCTTCGTCCATTAACGTTGATTAGCAATAATCGCTCTTCGATCTCGATTGTTCCTTTGCTCCTTGGCTGACGTCTGGCGAAACTACCGGGGTCCAAAGCCTCGCACACACACACTTGTCCGTCAACCGTCTCGCGAGAGAGAGGCATTGCCGATCCTGCGTGAGAGATTGCGGTCCGTCGTCTGCGAGTTTCGCCAAGTGAGTTTGAGCTCTTACACCAAAGCAGAGTTTGATCCTCGCTTGGGATCTATTTACCACCGACGGCCAAAATAGCTGTCGGCAGAACAGCCAACAACCAATTGGTACCAGGGATTGGGGACATGCTCGCTCTCGTCACCAAAAAGAGAACGAAGTTTGCTCATCGTCATGTCGGAAACGGTTCAAATTGACCGTAGCTCTCTCCGCCCTACCAGGCTCAGGGCGGCCTGGCCGGTGACACTGCAGCCACCAGGCTGGGGCTTCGTGTGCTGAGTCGTTGTTGGGCACCCAGTCGCTAGGTAAGATCCATCACTCTCCCGACAATCGAGAAGTATTTCGGTGGATGGATGCCGGGATCTGGAAGTGAGATCTGATACCCATAAATCCACATGGGGCCGAGGGACGGCGTTTTCCGGTCCTCTTGTGCACAAGAGAACATTTGCTGTTGGGATACCTACACGTAGCGTCGAGTACCCTCTCTCTGTGCGATTCTTTCAGTGCCGCTCAGTTCCGGCAGTCAGTTCAAGCAGGCACCGCCAAAGTGTATACCATGGTCCCCCACACGGGAGCATTAGAACGATGCGACGCTCCGATCGCGATAGCTCCTCGTTGCGAGCATTCACTGGCTTGAACGGCCACGCCACGCCGCGCCACGGCCTCGAGCTCCTCTCCCCTCTCAGCGCAAAATGTCACCCTGTAGTGTAGCTGCCGCCCACGGCTGGAAAGGGGAAAGTGCCAGGCACATGCTTCTCATTGGTCGCGGAAGCACACGACCGATCCGCAGGGATCATCGGGGGGTGTGTCGTCTGAATTGCCCCGCCTCAAATTTTGAAAAGGGGGTGTGAGGCAAGAGAATGGTCGTCGCTTGCTTCTGACAGCCAGTGTTTGCTTGACCTCTTTTGTGGAGGGTTTTCTGGAACTCGCTGACTGCTCGACATGGAACCGCGGCTGTCGTCAAAGTATCGAAGCGCCATAGTGAATAAAGTTGTGAGATGGCATGATTCAGCAAAGGTCGATAGCCTGTGCCGATATGCCATTTGTGAGCGAATGCTCCAAACTGTTCGAGTATTGCCTCCAGCGAAAGCTGAGGGGTCTCCACCGACCAAGCTCGTTTTCGGAGGCAAATGACTCTGAACCGCAAGAGCTCAAACAAACTCGCATGTCTTGAACCACCCTGAACCAGTTGTGAATCAATGTTTCCAGAAAAATGGTCTTGGCGATTCAAAACCGCGGTCCCGGTCTGCTTGTCACAGACAACCACTCCGACTTGTTGATCGCAGGGCAAGAAACGGCGTTTGCGTGCTGGGCCTTGGCGTTTGCACCTTCAACGATGGATACGATAACGAAGCAGCTGTGACATCCCGTCCAACTATCCAGTCCGACAGGTGCCGTTGCTTCCGTCGAGCACGCCAGTTCCACGCCGCGGCGGCCAAGGTAACGGGGGTCACTTCCGTGGCCTACGGCGTGAGCGAAGGACAGCCGGAGAAGTGGAAGAAATGATCAATCTCCATGTGAGACAGGATCCACGCAGGCCACTACGTGGTCCAACCGCGAGTGACCATCGAATCGTCTTCCTCACAACGCCGAGACAGACAGACGTCGAAGGCTCGAAGCAAAACGCCGACCCGAAACCAAACAGCGTGATCAGTGAAAAGAACACCGAACGCTAGACCGAGGACTCCATGGTGATCAATGCTGCTCGTTACGCAAGGTTTTGTCCAAGACATGCTTGGTTTGGGCGAGCAGGTCCAGCTGAAAGGCCCCTTGATTGGTCAAGAGTCGAAACACATCTCTCACCACAGCCGACGGAAACGCGGGGGTTGCATGGCAGCGCGGGTGATTTGCAAAGTGGGCGCGGACCAACGCTGACCAGGCAAAGCGTGTCGGCACTGCTAATCGAGCCGCCCCATTGCGAGGTGGTGGACAATTGGTATTTGTCGATGGCGAACACCAGAACCTAAATCTGAATGCCAGCCCGAGCAAATAGACTCCCACATAAGCCTGGGCAGCCGCAGACTGATGTGTGTGCGACTACCCTAATATCATGGTGGTGTGCTAGGTATTGCATCTCATCCCTTGCTACCCACGGACGACGGTGGCAACAAGCTGCTGTATCCTGCCACGCGGCGGGCTCGAAGGTTAGGACCGGAAAAGGGGTCAAGCGTCCCGTGTGTGAACATTGTGGTGTGCGGTACTCCGAAGTGTATTAGACGCAAGCTTCGACGGAACATCGTGTAACGCCACCGGAGGGTACACCAGCCGCCGAGGAAAGAGTTACGAGAATGTAGTGGTGTAATAGGTAATGCAAACTGACGACGTCGACACAGACAGAGGTTGGTTTCTTGCAGCTCATTGGATTCCCCAATCGATGAACAAACCGCCGCGACGAGGTACGCGGTTCACGGCAGATTGAACCCTCGGCGTGGGAACACGTTGGATTCGTCCATGGCGGACGGCAGAGGTTTCATTGCGTTGTCGCACCATGACACGGTAACGAACCACAACGTCAGATGAGGATGAGGCTGAACCGGGAGACTAGAGTTGATGGATGCACTGATTGATGGGCAGATGCCCAGCCGCAGTCGCCCTGCCGTGGTTGAGCTGAGGAGAAATCAGGGTCCAAGCCCAGGGTCTCGCAATCGCAGCAATGTCGACATGTTCCCTGCGTCGACGCATGCGCATGCGCACACCGCGATTGCGACCCAGAGAGTTGAGTCCAGCGAGGAGAATTGAGCGTCCTTCCCAACAACCGCGCCGCAGCGCGTTTGCGGCTCGTTGGTTTGGCCAATGAGTCCAGGCCAACCTTATCCCAACTGCCCAGGGGACCATCATAATTCCGGTGCGAGCTTGCAACCTAGCCACCTCCCAGAGAGGGTTACGGTCATTGGGCAGCTTGCAACGGCTGGCGTGGTACTATGTAGTCCGGCGCGGTGGTTCGGTGCGGTGGTGAGACACTTGGAAAAGAGGTGGTTTGCTAGCGAGCCCCTGAATTCTTGGTATCATTGCCGGCACGCCCCTTTTGAGATGTGATGTCTCGGTCCCTCTCTCGTGTGCTCCCAGGGGTGCTTGTTCTTGCAATGACTGACCCATTTGCCATTTCGTTTTGTTCTGGTCACCAGCTTGATGCAGTAATAGTCAATGCGGTCTGTACGCATGGCAGAGTCAGCTTCAACATGGCAACAGGCATGCCAAATACCGTGCGGACCGCCAACTGCTTTGTCTTTTTTAAGGTTAAAGTCCATGACGAGCGCGGCCTCTGTTGGTTATGCATGGAAAACGACATCGCAGTGCTGCGAAGACCCCGCAGTACGCAGGAGACGCCTAGGTACCAATAGCGCATGGAACCGCTGAACCGTGAGCTGCTGCCCAGTGCTGAAGCCTGGAGCGAAGCAGCAAGCCAAAAACCCAAAGGCTGGGTTAGGATGACGAGCCTGATGTAAGCAATTTGGGGGGGAGCGGAAGCGTACAGGGGCTCGAATAAGAGGATGTAATAAGATGCGGGATGCAGCCAACTCCCGTGGCTGCTAGGGCCACGCCTCCCCCGGTATCCGGCTCGTTGTTTGGATGGACGGGCAATCTGCGGGACGAAAGCTTCGTTGGGCACCCCCTCAATGCAGGCGGAAGAAGAGAAGACGATAGAGAGGTAGCATCCGCGGCTGGAGCGCTCTTAGTTGGACCGGAGCATCGCTTCGGCGGCAACAGTTCGCGGGGCGAGAATTCGCGCCCACCGTTTGTGTTCAGGCCGAAACAGTTCACGAGTGCCAAAGAGGTAGGCATGCGGAGAAGACCGGTGTTGCTTGCGAGACGGGAGAACAGGTCCGGGGCCGGGGAGGGGCTAGATTCCGGCGGGATGTTGTTGTTTTTGTTGTGATGGTGGTGGTAGTGGTGGTGGTAGTGGTGGTGGTGGTCAGGTATCTGATTGCCTTGTTTCGTCCGTTTGTCCTGTTGCCCGGGACCCGAAGAGGCACGAGACGCGCAGCGGGAGAGAACAGACGGTGACAATCTCGCAGTGGCGGCATAGGCGGGATGGCGATGGATGGCTCGGACGGGTCTCGGCCACGGGGCGAAAGGAGGCGAGGCTGTGCGTTGCTAACGCAAGCTCTGACGATGCGACAAGGCAAGGCGGCTGTCGTCAGGCCTCTGATTGCTGGCAGCTCTTCGTCTCCCTGCGGTGTGCCGACGCCGGCGGAGGGTGGCGATGCTTTTCTTGGGTACCCTGGGTTTTTGGAAAGACATGAGCCAGCTGAACAGCGACAGGCTACCAGGCCAGGCCATCCGTACTTACCGAATGGGCGAGGCCGGACGGGATCAAACAGCGGCGAGAGAAGCGGAGGTGGCATAAAAGTAACGGAGGCGCTGTCGATCCGGAGGATGCTGGCATTGGGCGGTGTCATATGCGTGCCCTCGGCTGCTGTTTACGTTTCTTCTTTTGGCCATTGCGAGGCCTGATCGAATCGAGGCCGGCGGGATAGAGAGAGGGCTGGTTGGACGGGGTTGTTGGTTTGTTTTGACGAGAATTGCTTGTTCAAGCATTTCGGTGGCAGAGGAATGAAACCAAGGGCAGGAATGTCTGGCGCGGCTGCTGTTGCTGCCGTCTACGGTCTACGTCTATCTACGTACCTGTAATTGGTGATGCTGCAGGGCGCGGAAGGAGCACCGCTATTACCTGCAGTCTGGTACTGGTGGTTCTTTCCTACCTCGCCGGTGACTCGTGGGAGAGGCAGGCACGAATGCACCCCCACCTGTACCAGACTGCCTGTGCCGTGACTGCCAGCTGTGGAAGGGATGCATCGCGAAGTGCACTGTAGGTACTGAGCATTGGGCATTGGGCAGGAGGGGTAGGTAGAGCAGGTAGAGCAGAGGGGCACCTTGATCAGTCCCATGGAACCTCGATACTTCGTTAATGGTACGGATATCACATATCCGTGGGTACCTATCCATAATGCAAGCACCGGTGATGGCTCCTTCCTCCTCCCCCAGCAATTGCTTTTTCCTCCTCAGAAACAGTGACGAACCCAGGCAGGTGCGTCACCCTGCTTCGCAACTGCCACTCCCGGGGACTTAAGTGATGTCTACGTCCCTACCTGTGTACCTACCTCGCCAGTGTCTGTACCTGAAGATCTACTCCGTCCGTATGGGAAAGTGCTAAAGGCAGAGAGAGATGAGTAGAGGAGTCGAGGAAGGAAGGAAGGAAGGAAGAAACCAGAGCGCAAGAAAAGACGTGACCCCACCTCAAATTTGACGTCTCACACCCCCTCCGTAATCTTAACCCACGGCTCTTACCCAGCTCCTACCCTGGACGTAACGGCTGTTAAGCCCCTGCAGGACGGGTGCACCACCTCCACTAACAGCTCCCGTCGCGTATCCCCGCTGGGGGCCGGTGGTCACTCACTCACTGGTCACGCCCCTTGCAGCGCGCGCAGCCAGGCCAGACCAGAACAGCGAAGGCAGGCACGCCAATGGCCAGGCACAGGGCGTCCCTTCCCCTCCGAGGGCTCAGGGGGCCGGCGCAGGTACGGACGCCAGGCGGCCAGCCGAGCCAGGCACGGCACACAGGGGGTCCCTTTTGAGAGGGCAGTCCCGCTTCTCCAATCTCATCGCCCCCTACACTAGGTACTCCCCTACTGGCGGTGCACCAGTGCTAGGAGGTGGTACCTCTCCCAAGTTCTGTACCTAGAGAAGTACCTGAGCTTCCAGCTCGTTAGCACTTACCACTTACCATAGTAGCGCACTGCTTCCCATTCAACCCCTGCCAGGTACATTGTCCCCTGTCCCCTGTCCCCTGAAAGGCAAGGTGCTCGGTCTCAATTCAATGTCAGTGGACGACGTTCTTTTCCTCTCCCAGGACGCTCCTTCCTCGCCCCGTCACTCCCAATTCCAACTGTCTCCAGTCCTTCCTTTCCTTCTCGCCTGCCATTCCCTGTTCGCTCTGATCAACCGCACCCAAGTCGCTCGCTCCCTTTCTTCTTTTTTCCCGGGTCGTTTTGTTTGCCTGTCAGGGAAATAGGGAAAGAAAGATTAAAGAGGAAGAAAAAATCAAACGGGTGAAAAACAAACCCAACGGCGTTCCCGCAAGCTTCAAACCACCTCTCCTCGCCCGACCCGAGTCCTTCTTTTTTTCATTCTCGCCGTCTATCTTCTCTTCCCGCCGTCTCTCGAGAGCATCCGCCCTCCCCTTCGCCCGGAGAAGAAGAATTCGAGACGGCACTGCGAGATCCAGAATCTCTGCGACCTTTCAGACCCCCCCCCCCCCCCCCCCCCTCCCCCCCCCCCCCCCCCCCGGAACCCCCAGAAACGGAATCCTCGACCAGGTTTATCGATTAGATTCGCCTCCCCCTGACGAACGACGGGAAAAACTGGACGGGACCGACCTGACTAGACTCCCTTTCGTCTGGTAGACGCGCGATTCAGCAACTTCACCCTTCGTTCTCTACCGCCTGAACACCATTACCCGAACCGCTCGCAAAGAGGAGGGGGAAGATAGAGAGAGATACGGAAACAAGAGCAAAGGCCAAGCTCCTTCGTCCGAAGTCGAGTTGACGCACAGCTTGCTGCCGCCAGCCTAACGTGCAGCAGACCATCGGAGTTTGTGTGCGACTCTCTCGACCACCGACCGACTTCTCTCGCTCGTTCGCTCGTTCGCATACTGGGACCGAGCCAATTTTGCCGGTTATCTCCACGCCAATTTTCCACCACTGTTTCTTTCGATCCGCGAGGCATACGACCTTCGCCCAGCTTTTTCACCTCCATCACCAGTTCGCCCCAGGATCGACGCCGTCTTGGGCCTTCACGAGGAGCCGAACTCCTACATGCGACGTTGACAGCCAGGTTCGATCCCCATCCTGCTGAAACACTCCCGACACAGCGCAATCGCTCGACCAGGTATGTTGTTCACATCTTCCTCCCCCCGTCTTGCCCCTGGCCCTCCGCAGCAGGCTCCGGCTCCCCTATCCTGTGCCTTGTTGGCTCGTCGCACTCTTGTCAAAACTCGGGCCCTTCCTTGGTCTCAATTGGCATGCTGCGACGGGGCTCAAGCACAGCTTCTGCCTCTCCGACGTGCTGCCAAACTCAATCGCGCTACCTGCTCGCGCTCAGGGCCGTCTGGAGCTGAGACCGGAACCTGGCTGCGAGTCCAAGGGCTCCTGTCAAAACCTTTTGCTAACCCTCGTTATTTGAGTGCAGGCATCCCATCTTCAGACGCTTTCTTGCCCAATCGACGGGAACGACGTTGCCAGTTTCAAACAAACTGTCGCTCTTTCGTCCCAACTTCTCGAAGCACCATCCCAACCACCACCATTAATGGAAGCCGTTTAATCTCAGCAGCCTCCCCCGAGCTCTCCAGCTGTTCCACCAGAACAAAGAAAAGAGGGGCCCTACAAACACTAGAATTCGCGTCTACACCGAGCCACCAAGGCCACGATAATCACCATGAACCGTTTCCGCACGAAGAAGAAGGCCAAGGACGATGCCGCCTCCACGCCCAGAGCTTCCCACGAGTCCGAGTCGACCACCCCCTTCCGGCTGTTCGGCAAGGGCAAGAAGTCGCAGGAAGAGGAGCCCAAGAAGGAGATCGATCTCGAGAATGCCCTGCCGTCGTCGGACGATTTCCGCACCAGCTTGTTGATGACGGGCCTCTCCGCCCGCTTCTCCATGTTGAGGGAGCAGGATGATCCCAACACCAAGATCGGCAAGGCGAGCGACGACAGCGTTTTGTTTCCCAAGAGGCAATCGAGAATGGACTTTGGCTTTGGCGGTGGCGTCCCTGCGTTGTCGGATATTGCCGAGGTCGAGTCCATCAGAAAGGAAGCCCCTTTTAACCGTATGGACTCGTATCACTCAGCAGACGGCAACTCCATCTCGGGCAGCGTGATGGACCGAGCAAAGCCCGGAGAAGGAAACAACCTCTTCGGGGGTCGCCAGAAAATCTACAAGATCGCGGCCGGCAATGCATCCACCAAGAACATTGAGGGCGGCGGCATGAGCCACCGCGCTGTCTACGACGACGACGTTCCCATGTCGTCTTTCCAGAAATGGAGACAAGCCGAGAAGTCGAAAACATCCTTCGAGGACGACGACCTCGTCCACTCGACGTCGAGCCTTGATCTGCGACGTGCAGAGTCGCCTCCGCCCGCCAACTACGACCGCAAGAGGGAGACAAACTCCACCACCTCTTCCACCCCGTCGCTGGGCCGCAACTCGACCGCCGCCACGTCGGTCATGTCCCAGCCCACATCCTCGGTCAAGGACTGGCAGTCTACGACGACCGCCCCGAGCTCCGCCGCAGGCACTCCTCTCCTCGACAGGAGCATGACCCGCACGAGACGCCTCTACGAGTCGGGGCTGAACAACGACCTCCAGGAGCAACAATCCTCGGCCCTGTCCCGCATGGACACACTTTCCCGCCAGCGAACCCTCGGCACCAGAACTCCCGACATTCTTCAGAGCGGCCCATCACCGACCACGAGCCTGTTCTCGGACCGATTTGGCGAGAGGAGGATTCTGGCCAAGGGCAGTGCACCCAACTTGAGGTCCGCCAGCCCCCCTGCTGTCAGTTCCCCCATAGCGCCCATGGATCTTGGAATCAGGACGGCGCCGAACCTCGAGCCCAGGTCGGCGTTTGGGGGTGCTCCGCCCCTCAGCCCGCCCATCAGCGAGGGAGAGGAGAGCTCCATTCTTCCCAACGACAGAGGCAAGGCCACGGCCATGGGCATGTTCCAGAAGCCCATGCACTCTTACGACGAGTCCCGGTACGCCCAGAGACAGATGCAGCTTCAACAAGGCCGGGAGACACCGACGAACAGGTTCCGTGCCGAATCCAACGCTTCCCACACCACCGGCCGTTCGCGATCGTCCTCTTCCGCCCAGAGGCAGCCCGTCGAGAGACCCGAGCCAGTCGTTTCAATCGAGGCCACCTTGAAGGAGGAGGAAGCCGGTACCTTCTACAACGACAGTGACGAGGGACAGAGATCGCCCATGGCCACGAGACGGCCGGCCGACCGCGACCACCCGGCCTTCAGAGACTCTGCACTGCCCACGCCGCTCTCGCTGAGCTCTCGAGAGTCGGTAGAGCCGTCGCCGATTTCGGACCAGCCCTTCCCGACTGTCGCTGTCGAGAAGCTTGATGCTCCCCAAGACTCCCCAACGCTCCCCTCGTCTGCGGGCCTGAGCGGCCTGGTTCGCGCCCATCTGCGTACCGACAGCAACACGTCGTCCATCTACGGCTCTGCGCCGCAGACGTCTACTTTCGCCTCGAGGTTTCCCCTCGACCCTTACGACCCCTCGTCTCTCGCTGACTTGGGAGTCACCTCCAACCCGTGGGATGTTCAATCTCCAGACTGGGCATCCCCGACCTTGCCGACCTTCAACGAGGAGGTACACGCCGAGCCAAAGGAGCCGCCTCCGCCCGTACCTAGGGAGAACCCTCCCACGGAGTCGGCTAACCGCAACACCGCGTCGAGTGCCGAGATGGAGAAGGACCAGGACGAGTTTGCCAGCCAACTTGCAGACCGAGCACAACGGGTACGCGAGAGGCTGACGTCCTACGTGGAGTCGGACCGCGACAGCCGGTCTCTCTCCCCTCATTCCATTGACCGTACTCGAGAGCCATCGCTGCCTCGGCCGAATCCGCTTGGGATCCTTCGGTCCAAGACCAGCAGAGGTTCTTTGGCTGATCGCCCAAACCGCGAGAACAGCCAGCATTCCAAGGCCATCAAGATGCTGGGCCTGGCCTCCTCTACTATTAGCAGTGCCCCCAGCCCGAACAAGAGCAGCTTCGAGGAGAAGGACGAAGAGCCCCAGTCTCCCATCAGGGAGGAACGGGAGAGGCCAAGCTTCCCGAGGTCCGAGACTGCGCCCGCCCACGTCCTCACGCAGGAGGAACCCAAGGACAAGGAGGAGGACGGCATGCACGCAGGCCTGCGCGCGTTTAGACAGGCTCGCAAGGAGCTCCAGAAGCTGAAGGACTTGGAGTCTCAGCGCAGCCCGACATCCAACGCGATGCCCTTGGTACCCGGTGCCCTGCCCGGTGCTACCGTTGGTCCCATGGTTGGTCCCCCGGCATCGAGGACGGCACCGAGTCGCGAGCGGACCCCCGGTGGGCGATCCCCTTCCCGCGAGAGGCGGCCGCCCCCGGTCACGTACCAGCGGACCCCGAGCGAGGAGGCCCAGCCCCACGCCGGCCAAGGCAGGTCTCGCGAGCGAACCGAGCGCGATCGCAGCGGCTCGGAGGCGAGCAACGGCGAGAGGACTCATCACCGCCCAGCTCGGCTCCGCACCGTTTCGTCCCCCCATGAGGATCGTGGAGCCCTCAGCCCCAATGGGCCTCCGCCGGCGCGCCCGCCGATGCTGCATTCGCCCGGTCTTCCCGGCACCAACATCCGGCGATCGCCCATCATGCCCCCTCAACCCTACCCGTCCGCCGCCCCTCCCAACAAGGCGCTTGACCGGTCTGTTTCTTCCGGCAACCTTGCGGTTCAAAACCGCCGTCGGACACAACAAGAGGCTGGACAGCCGTCTCCGGTCTCGCCGATCGCGCCCATGCCGTCGCCGTCGATTCCCGTCAGCCAGTCCACGCCGTCGTTTGTGCCATCCCGGCGACCTTCAGCTCCCCCCGTCCCCTCTCTCTCCGCTGAGTCCGTACCGGTCAGCCGGCTGGACGAGTCAATGAAGCGGGTGGTCAAGAAGAAGGACATCTCCGAGCCGACGTTCGTGTCGTCCACCTCGCGCGTGCCGACGGTTGCTCTGCCGGAGACGTCCGAGTCGCGGTCGAGAAGCGGTTCGCGGTCGCGTTCCGGCAGCATCCTCGGTGCCGCCGCGTCGACTCCGAACCTCCACGCCCATGCCAACGGGTACGCTCCTCCGGTCCCTCCCATCAACCCCAAGCGCCGCAACGTGATCGGCTCGATCATGGGCCGCAGGGGCGACGAGGACCACGGCGCAAGCTCCCCTCCTTTCCCTCTGGGGGCGCCGCCGCCGATCCCTGGAGACTCCAACGGCGACAGCAGCAGCGCCTTCTCCGTGAGCGACGAGGAGGACGCCAACGGTGGCGGCCGACGCAGGCTGCGAAAGACAATCAGCGAGGCCAACGGCATGAACATGCGTGCCCGTCTCAACCGCCACAGCCCTCCCGACATGCCCGCGCCAACAGCCGTCGCGGGCGGCGTTCACAACAGCGCTATGCCCGGCGGCATGATCTAAACAGCTTCAAAACGTTGCGAAAATTTAATTCACTTCTAATTCACTCCCATTATCAACAAGGATGGCCAAAAAAGGAGGAGAGGGGAGGGGAGAAAATGGAACCTTACGAATCTACGAGAACTCTTTCTATACTGGCTCAAGTTATTTTCACCCACATACGCACGCGTCGTTCAAGCGACGTGTGGCGTCTATTGTATATTTCTTATTTCCTTTCACTCATTCTCTCTCACTCGCTCGCCGCCACGCCGGTGCTCGACGTTATTGGACAACAACTCCTGGAGAGGATCTTAATTAGGCGGGGTCCTGGGATTTTCGGTAACGGGAATGCGTTCCGGCGGCGGGCCTGGCGTCTACCGCGTGCAGGATTCTGGAGAACTTTTTTGGGGGGCGGTACTGCGCAAGGTTGGTTTCAATCGGAAGAATACCAGAGTGTTTCTATGCTGGGGGCAAGGTTTGGAGTTGATATACCACGGACTAGATAGAGTGCCGTGGGAGCAATCAAGTCTTTGAGCAAGCTGTTGGTACTTCGTGACGTATGATGTTGATGGGGAGTGATTTGTGCAGACACCGCGTTGGTGATGTCTTGGCTCGGGGGATGCGCCGCAGGATGCGCCGGATCGACCTCTCCGCTACCAGACAACGTGATCAATTCAGCCGGTAGAGAAGCCTGCACCGAAGCTAGACTGTTGAGCTTTTCTCCATCCTTGGTACCCCGCATCCCCAGCCCCCCGCAAGTTTATCCCCTGGCCGTTCCGGGGAGAATGCGTTCTTCTCCGCCGGGCCCCGCTCCGGGCAATCTGCCGGCGTTCGGTCCTCGGCCGCGATGGCTTCAGTCCTCTCTAGTGGTATATACATAACACACACGGTCTCTACGAAAGTTCCGTTCCTTCTGCAGCGTATCGAGTTTGTTTCGGCATCACGCACGCAAACAAGGACACGATGCTACCGCTTCTGGTCTTGTCGCTGTTCGCCGCCGCCGTCGGCGCGGTGTGGAATCCTATTATTTCGGGGTTCAACCCTGACCCTGCGATCTTGAGGGTCGGAGAGGATTACTATGTCGCGACGTCGTCTTTTGAGTTTTGGCCTGGGCTTCCTATCTATCACAGTACGCAACCCCTCACCGGTCAATTTGGAGATGGTGAGATTACTGACGGAGATGAATGTGCAGGCAGGGACTTGTCCAACTGGACTCTCATCTCGCATGCGGCTACGAGGCCGAGCCAGTTACAGCTTTACGGAACGCCTACCTCCGCCGGTGAGTGTACTCTCTACCCTCAGGAAGAAGGAAATGCCGATTGAAAATAGGCGCCTGGGCACCTAGCCTAGCACACTTCAACGGCAAATTCTACCTCTCGGCAATGACGCGCTGGACCTACGATCCCGTGGCCAAGGTCTGGCCTCGCGTGTTCTTCATGTCCTCTCCCGATCTCGTCCACTGGACGGATCCAGTCTGGGCGGAGCCGTGGGGTATTGATCCCGAGCTGTTCCATGATTCAATCACGGGGAAGACGTATCTGAATCTGATGGCGCCTAATAACAACAAAGATCGGCTCTGGGGTTTGTCGCAGTGCGAGGTCGATTTGAAGACGGGGAATTGTATGGGGCCGTATGTGAGCTTGTGGAACGGGACCATGGAGCATACTGCCAGCGCGAGGCCTGAGGGGCCGAAGATGTTTTGGAGGGAGGGGTGGTATTATCTTCTCATTGCTGAGGGTACGTTTTCCTTCCTTTGGCTTGGGGAGAAAATGGGAGCGGGTGCTGACGATGAGTAGGTGGTACTGACGAACTTCACCGCTCCTCGATCGGGAGATCAAGGTCACCCTCCGGACCGTTCGAGGCCGGCCCGGAGAATCCGATCATGTATAACGGTCGGTGGGGGGCTAAGAATTTGACGGTGCAGTCTACGGGGCATGCTACCTTCGTCGAGGGGGCTGGTGGGGAGTGGTATGCTTCGTTTATTGCGAGGAGGAATATTAACGGCAGTTCTCCTCTGGGTGAGTTGCGAAACCTCTGTCTCGATGAGGAGCTCGGGAGCTGACAGATTAATAGGACGCGAGACTTTTCTCGCGGATGTGACCTGGGAAGACGGATGGCCACTCATCAACGGTGGGAACCCCATCCTGGTCAGCGAGGAAGTCGGTCCCAAGACCGGCCCGCGCAAGGTCCCCGAGCCTTGGGTCGATGAGTTCTCTGGAAGGGGGTTGGATCGCTCGTGGTACCAGCTGCGCACGCCGTACATCAAGAACTTCAACGTCTGCGACGGCCGTCTTACCTTCAAGCCGAATGTGTTTGGTCTGAGCGATAGGGATACACCCGCCGCGGTGCTGCGGAAGCAGAAGTCGTTGAACATGACCTTCTCTGCGGAGCTGTTGGGCTTCGAGGGGGGACTGGGTCCGAGGATGAGGGTTGGCGTTTCTGCTTACCTTTCAGAGTTCCAGCATCAGGATTTGGGGGTTCGGGGGTGCGTTAATGGGACGGGGATGTGTTTGTACGCTGAGACGAGGAGGAACGGGACCGTTGATGTGAGTTCTCTTTCCCTTTTTTGTTTTTCTTTTTCGGTGAGAATGAAGAGGCTGACCTGTGATGCAGTACTGGCAACTCCCCCTCAACGAGACGGAGCGCCTGCCCAGCGATATCAAGCTTCACATCCGCGCTGAACCGCTTGCGTACCAGTTGGGGTACAGCTTTGGAGAGGATGAGCCGACGTACGTTGCGGAGATTGAGTCGAAGTGGCAGGCCTTCGCGCCGACGGGGTGGTTTGTGTTTACCGGCATGTCGTTTGCGCTGTTTGCTACGGGCGAGGGCGAGCCGTGGCCTTTTGACGGGCCTGAGGTCGGGTTTAAGAGGGTTGAGGAGAGGTATTTTGGGGAGGATGTGCCGGACTATGACCAGTGGTAGGGTTGAGATGGGATTCATTTGGATTTGGGAGGGAGTAATGTGTGGGTTGGTGAGGTTTGGGTATGCTGGTGTGAGGACGAGTGTTGGGATGAGAGTTACACGAGATGCACGTTCGGAAGGGCGGACCTATGGGATAAGCGCGGTGCGGGGGAGGTGTGCTCGGCCCGGGATGCCGGACGGGCCACTTAAAACGGCCGTGGGCTTCGGGAGGGGAATCTTACCTGAACATCAACCGTCTCTCAAGCTCAGTGGAAACTCCATCTAGACTCACGAGTAAATACACGCCCTATTGAGCTTACAGATTCGTCTTCAACAGAAATTCATTTCATCGCATCAGTTGAACCCGACCATGGCCTTCATCCGCCCCTACAAACCCTCAGACTTTGACGACACAGCGCACATCGTACGTCCCTCTTCTGACATCACCGTACCAACTAACACCCCTCAGTGCCGCGCAACGCTTCCCCCCTCCCTCGCCCGCTCCGAAGCCGCCCGCCGCACGGCGCCCTACATCTGGACGCACCAGTACACGCTCCTCTCGCCCTCCACCTGTCACGTCCTCGACGACGGCACGGGCCGCGTGGTGGGGTACTGCATCGGCTGTCCGAACGTCGAGGCCTTTGCCGCCGCCTACCCGCGCTACGTCAGCGAAGTTCTCGAGGCTTCGGAGGAACTCAAGGGCAGGAGACCGAAGAGCTTAGAGGTGCAGGCGCCCTGGACGTTGGAGACGGGAGAGGTGAATGAGGAGGCTCTGCTGCAGCAGGCTTGGAACCCTGTCTGGCTTGTGCTGGACCCTTCGCGGAGGGAGCTTTGGGGGCAGTGGAAGGGGACGATGCATATTGATTTGCTTGAGGGGTATCAGGGTAAGGGGTGGGGGAGGAAGTTGATTGGGAAGTTTGAGGAGAGTCTGAAGGCTGCTGATGAAGCTAGGGAGGGGGAGGGAAGGGTGTTTGGGAAGGGGTGGCATATTGGCGTCGGGGGGGAGAATGAGAAGGTTGTTGCGTTTTATGAGAAGATGGGGTTCCGGGTGTGGCCGAGCGGTGAGAAGGGGTCCATCTGGATGGTGAGAGATATCGAGTAGGGCCTGGGGGTATGAATCACGACGGCGAGTCGGTGGGTGTTTTCATGGTTGGTTGTGTGTTGAATCAGTCATGAGCTGAATCAATTGGTGAGAGATGTTTGTGAGTCTCTTGCTGCCCGTTTCAGGCACAGCCGAGTTATTCCTAACATCTTGATACCGGACTGTTGAGATGGCCTTCGGCAGAAGCGGACTTTTATGGATGACACTATAACCACTCAACTTGTCTTATCTCATCTCAACATCGAGGCGATCTACCTACCTCTCGGTTCTCACCCGGTGGCATCTCCACTCATCTCGTTGTGGCCCACCACGCCGTCGCAGCTGCGGGTCTCACTGTCGGCTCCATAGTCGACTTTGGTCTCCCTAATTAGCAAGCCTTGTTGGCTCAGTGGTAAAGCGCCTCACTAGTAATGAGGAGATCGGGCGTTCGATTCGCCCACGAGGCATCACAGTGACTGTTTAATGGTCGCATTACTTTTTGCATTTTTGGTTTTGTTAGTGAGTTGTGTTTCAGGGTCTTCGACCCGCTGAGATTAGAGTTATCGTCACTTTTTGGACTCAGTTGTGAATTGAGTTTCTCTCTACCTTACATACGTGGCTCTCAGAGTCGAGGTTTGCAAATCATGACATTAGGCAACAGATCCCGACGTCCTCGGAGTCTCCTTCCCCAGATCCAAAACACCGGAGTCGTGCGGTGGAGATGGTGGAGCGCGGCATCGGAGCACCTCATCTCTTGGGGAAACCGGCGCTTTACGTAAGGAACCTTATGCGGGGTTTATCTCGGTGACGTGCTCCCGATCTTAAGAGACGGGAGCTTATAAGATTCGGATCTTCGTCTGAACTCGTTGGAATCTTGTTTCTCGTCAATTTCTTCATTTCCAGTTCTAGAAACAGTTCAAGAATGTCCGCCGCCGACTTGGACCCCGCCCAGCGTCTCCGGGACCGCAAGCCGATCCCGAAGCCCGTCCCGGCATACCTCCCGACAGCCGGCTCGCCGCTGACCGTCGACGCGGAGCTCTACGGCGCCGCGCAGAAGGCGCCCCGCGTGCTGGTCGAGGAGTTTACCCTGCCCATCCGCTCCGGCCGGGCGTGGAAGGCGCCCGCCGGGTCGATTGTGAGGATCAGCACACCCGAGGGGCCGCAAGTTGGTGAGCAGCCCTGTGATCTTGTCCATGAACGAAGATGAAGATACTGATTGCACATGTCCAGGCGACCTCAATATCTGGAACGCGCACAACCCCCGCGAGCGCTTCTGGGCCTCCCGCACGCGCCAGCTGCACGCGAGCCACGTCTCCGTCGGCGACCGCCTGTGGTCCAACCTGCCGTACATCCGCCCCCTGGCCACCATCGTCGCGGACACGCTTTCGTGGTACGGCCAGGACGAGCACGGCGCGCGGGTGCACGACTTGCTCGGCACGCGGTGCGATCCGTACATCAATTCGATTCTTAGCGGCGGGAGCTACGATTTCCAGTGCCACTCGAACCTGACGCGCGCCGTTATTCCCTGGGGATTGAATGAGACGGACGTGCATGATGTGATTAACATCTTCCAGGCTACGGGGCTGGATGATAAAGGGCGGTATTTTATGAATCCTTGTCCTGCGGGGCTTGGGGATTATATCGAGTTTTTGGCGGAGCAGGATCTGTTGATGGCGCTGAGTGAGTCCCCATCCACACTCTCCTCTTTTGGCTGTGTGAGGGTGGTTGCGATGGCTAACTTGTTGGTATTAGGCACCTGCCCCGGTGGCGACCTCTCGCTCTGGGGATTCGGAGAGGACAGCGAGGAGGAGATGATCAAGTGCTGCCGCCCGCTCAAGGTCGAGGTCTTCCGGCTCGAGGACGAGGGCCTGCTGGAGCGTGGGGGATGGAAGCCTGCTGAGGTGTCGCCTTACAAGGGGCGGCACGGGATGACCATTCCTCTTGGCGAGGTGCGCAACTGAGTCGGAGGAGTTTATGGATGGAGTTTGCGGGTGTTGTTCTTTTTAGAAGGGAGAGAGATACCAGGATGATGGGATGAAGGGGCGTTTTAACAATAGAGATTATCCATACAGAGCGAGGAATGAGAAAGACAAGACTTGAGTGGACTCGAGAGCCTCCTTTCGACGGAAGGGTGAAGTCAAGCGATCCCGAGATGTGGTTCAAGTTATGGCAATCGCCTATCTGTCAAGACTCGGTTCAGGAACAACCAATTCAGTTTACAAATCCTAACAATTATTCAACTACTCAAATTACAAGAATCATACACGCAACTTTCACGCCGCCTTTCCACCCCTAAAAATCAAAACCCGCTTCTTGACCGCCTTGAACCCGCGCACCAGACCCGTCCTTGGATCTCTACTGACGCCCCCTCCGATCGCAACACCACTCCTTCGGACCCCGACCCTCCTCAACCCCCGAACGACCTTGCCATAGTCCCCAAAGAACCGATGAGCCCTCACGTCTCCGCCAGAAAGCATCCCATGCCCCAACGTGACGCCCAGCACCCCGGCCACACTCACAGCATGCGCCGCGGTGTCTCGATCAGGCTGCAAGAGAAGCGAGTACACGCAGCCAGTATACCTCACCGGCCTCCGCGAAGCAGCGTCAGCAGGGAAGACCCACGACTTGCCCCCGTCGAGCGACACCGGATGCCACGGCGTGACGACAAGCCCCCCGACGCGACACATCACCTCCCTACTCACAGACGTCTTCAACACCGCGACAACGCGCCTCGGGCCGGAGGGCGTCTGCACCGCCACCCCGCGCCGCATCCTCCTGATCGGAACCTCGCGGCCGGAGGCCAACCGCACCGGCGTTGAGGCCGCGAAGCACACCCCCGAGGCGCTGTTATACGAACTCATCTTGATCCGTCCGCGGTGCGACACGCCTCCTCCCCCGCCGCCGCGGAAGTGGCCGTGGTTATTGGACGGCGTGGGCGCGGGGAGGTTGTCGAACGCAGCGTCGAGCTTATCCCTACACGCGATGAAGAGCGGGCTATCCGCGCCGTAGAGCAGGGGTCCAGAGTCCTTGAAGGAGTTGCAGACCTGCCGGGCGTGCGCGTTCAGCAGGGAGGGGAGGTAGTGCACGCCCCATTTCGTGTAGTACTCTGGCGTCGAGAGGGCGAGTGTGACCTGCCCGCGCGGCTGGGCGCCGGCGAGGTCTTCGAGGAGGGACTTGTTCTGCGGGTCGGAGGGGAAACTTGCGGCGGGGAGGTCTTTGACCAGAGACTCGAGTTGCTGGATCTTGGAGGGTGTGATTTCTGACAGAGCCTCGTGTTCGCCGTCTTCTCGGAGGGGGATTATGGAGGAGAGGAACGAGACGATTTGCGAGCGGGAGATGTGGTATGCGATCTCGGATTCGGGGAGGGTCGTGGCGGAGAGGAGGGAGTGGGTTGTTGACTTTTTGTAGACGGTGCTTGTCATGCGGGAGAACTCTAGGGAGGCGATTATGTTGGAGGCTTCTGCGGACAGGTCTTTGGGTGCCTTGACAGCTAGGTAGACGTCGCGAGATTGGCCGTACTGGAGGTTGCCAAGGGTTATGGAGAGCTGCTTCGGCTCGCCGTCTTCGTCGGGGAGGGTAAGGACTTCTTGCTTGTCGACTGAGTCGCCGGTTGTCTCCTCAAGGTCGATTGCGGCTGGGTACGTAAGTCGGAGCGTGGCGTTGACAGCGTAGGTTGCTTGCAAGTTGGCTACTGCGTGGACGAAGACGGTTCCCTGAAAATATTAGACTCGGTCATGTTCAGAACCCAGAATAACTCACGATCATGCCCGCATCAGGGATGAAGGCGTAGTTTCCCCCGCCAATCTGAGCAATGGACTTGAGCAGCCCCGATCTCAGCGAGTATCCGAAGCCAAAAGTGTGCACCGAGGCGGGGAGCTGCTCCATCCCGCGCAACTTCGGCACGTAGCCTTGGACAGGGCACCTTTTCACCGTCAGCATCTCTCACCTTTCGAATCATCAAAATCGACTCACATGTGATTCGGCATCCCATCCGTCAGGACCATGATGGCCGGCACACGCCCCGTATTCGCCTCCCCGCCCTCCTTGAAAAGCTTCACTCCCTCAAGCAACCCATGCCACAGATTCGTCGCGTCGACAGGCCTCATCCCCTCCACATTCTTCTCCGCGAGCTTCTTGTTCTTCGCCGTCATTGGCGTCAACTTCTGCACCACCTTGGCGCGCGAAGCAAACGTCACGATGCCCAGCCGGTCCTCGTCGCCCATCGTCTCGAGGATCGTCCGCGCCGCGTGCTTGACGAGGTCCAGCACCGAGAGCCCGTTGTTCTCCGCCTTCTCTCCGGGGTTCGTCGGCACGGGCGCCGCGCAGCCCATGCTGCCCGAGACGTCGATCACCAGGACGATGTCGCAGGGCACGTGGGCGAGCGGCTTGGAGGGCTCGCAGGGGGGCGTGATCTTGGCGATGAGGCCGTCGCGGGAGGGAAGGGGGTGCAGGGAGAGGGCGACGTCCTCCGCGGGCGAGGCGGAGGAGGTTTCTGCGTCTGTGGATGCGTCCATTGTGCTGGTTGTCGTCCATGCTGAGAAGGTTGACTTGGTGTCGGCGCGGGAGATGGTGGATGCGTTGTCCTTGGCGGAAGATCCGAATAACCACTTCTTGACCTGCGATGGGTGTCAGATTGAGGGGTGTTGAGGCTCTTTCGGCTGACTTACCATGATTCAGTCTGTTGTAAGGGAGTTGGGATGTGGGTGTTTGAGGTGACAGAGAGCAATGAAACGAGTGGCCAATCTTGTCAAAGTAAAGTTTCCTCCGTTGATATATGAACAGGGTATCCGGTTGAGTGATTCACAAACTGTTCAAGAACAGACAGATTGGCCTCACTCTCCTTCTATCAACGAACCAGCAGTTGCTAAAGGAGGGGCTCACCCTGTGGTCAGATCGCTTCCCAGGCTGACACCGTTTCCCCTCCTCCCTTCGCTGAATCCGGCGGGGTGAGGCCTAATTCGAACCGCGTCGAACCGCAGCCAATCCCGCAGCGTCGTTGTGTAAGAGCCGATGGATTGCACCGCCCACGCGTCAAAAAGTCATCTCAGCAATGGATCCGAGCGGCCTGGCGCTGTTGGCTGCCTAAAGGCTAAAAGCTGAAGATGCGCCTTTTTACCGGGTAGCCATGTGGAAAAACAAACTAAACTGGAGTCGTTGGCAGTGCTGCAATTCTCCCTCTTGGGGGCAACCAACATAATGGGGAGAGAACTGTGACACATTCGCCGAGAAACACGCCCGACGAACCCGGGATACCGGCACCGGGGCACTGGAGCAGGCGGGGCGGGGCTCGGCTGCACCACATAGTGTAGTGTAGGTACTTTTAGTGTAGGCATTCTCGTGGGCATTCACGCCGTGTAGGGAGGTACACGTACCCGGAGAGGTCCCAGCTGAATGGAACATAATCTGCGGCAATCGACGAATCCGAATCGCCATTAACCCTTTCCTTGAAAAGGAGTCGCCGGGGGCGAGACGGCGGCTCTGTTGGCCGCAGAAAACTGGCCACTTCAGCTCCGCCTCAGCGCTCACCAGCTCGGCAAACCCGCGGTTGTGCGGTTGGACCAGTAGTATACGCGACTGCGTATTACTCCAGCGAGTATAAGGCCTCCGGGCCTCCCTTCGCCATCGCCCAGAATTTCTCCTGTCCAGTGTCTCTCTTGTCTCTCTCCTCGGCCCTTTCAGCTCGGGGTCGTTGGCCTGGCTGGTTGCGTTCTGTATTGGGCGACGTGTAGTGTACTCTTCTAACCCTTTGGCTGATTCTGACGGCGTCTTGCCAGACGAGGGCTGAGGTAGTAGGCTTTCAGTCACCGGCATGAGTCTATGGCGCCATGCTCCCCTAACCCACGGACACTGATCATCCATCGACACAGCCATCAGCAAAATCCAGAGAATCCCTTTGACAGTCACCGACCTCCGCCATTGACTGCCGCCACCAACAGAAGGCCATCCTGCAGCCCTTGGATGCCCGTGGAACGCGGATTATGCCTCCGACGGGGTTTCCGCCTCCAACGAAAGCACCGCCCCCTCCCTCTCAGCGCAGCGAGTCCTTGGATGGACAGGGGTAAGCTCGCCGCTGAACGGCACTAATTCCACTACTGCAAGCGTGCGTTGCTTTAGGGGTTCCCCGCAAGGGCCCCTGTCCGCTGCTAGCATGCTCTCCAAGGTCGTGCCTTTGAGTTTTTTCACGTGCGTTGGACGTTTAGGAGAAACATTTGCGTCATAGGTGAAGGATGCGGGGGAGGTCGCGGTGCTTGGGGTCGTTATTTGTGACTTCTTGGCGCTGGGTTGGTCGTGGGTGGCTGCAGTGAGGAGAGTGCCTCTTCTACTGCTGCTTCATCATCGTGAAGCTATTTGGCTGGCTTGGGGGACTTGTTAGGACTGATGTGCGATGCCGCGTAGGTTCGCCTGCCACGGCCAGGGAGTTGGGAATCGCGGGGTCCTCCACCGAGGATATCCAAACGAGCATCTGTCGAGAGCGCAGGGAATGAGAAGGTCGTCCTCGCTTGAGAGAAACATCGTCATCAGTCTGTGCTGCCCACCGCATTTCACAGGCCTCGCACGCCAAGACATTCCCCCCTCCATTTCGCCGTGATTTCGCGGAGAAATGTCAAAGCAGACGATGGATGTTTCTTGAGACGGGATGGTAGCGCTTGCCCATCGTCAAGCGTTCAAGGGTTTGGGGCATGCTCTTGACGTAGACCCCTTCCCCTTCGACGAAAAAGACCCGCTTCGGAAAGCAAGAAAGGATGCCATCGTGGGTTGTGATAATTGAGAGGCGGAGGGTATGACGCCGTTTTGCGCTTCGGCATGCTTCGCGAAAATGCGTCGGGTTTGAATTGGGGGTCTCAGAGCGCATTGCTTCCACGTCGTCCAAAATAGCCGCGCGAATATGCTTCATCCTCTCCCCCTTCATCGGCGGGTCTTTTGACGATGAAGGGAAAGGCCCCCATCTCACGGACTTGCCGGATTCGCCGGACGTGATGTGGCCCCCTCGCCCCTCACCAGCGTCTGGCCTCGAGTCGTGGCCCTCAGTTCAGTGAGTGAAGCGACGCGGCAAAAAATGTGGCATGAGCCGACGCAGGCTGCATGAATAGGACCCGTTTTCGTTGTCCTTTTATTTTTGGATGTCTGTCGCTTTTGATAATGGGCTAATTACATTTGTGGACTCTGGGTATGGTGTTTTTCCTCAGTGGTCCTCAGTTTGGGTCTTCTCAAACACACCATTTTGATTGACATGAATGAGTGAGTGAATGAGTGAGTGAGTGGGCAGATGAGTGAGTGACGAGTCACAGCGAAAATTACTGGCTGGTCCCTTCAATCACCCCGACTTCGCCATCACCACCACCACCACCACCATCATTCCATATCCGCGAGGCAGTTTGACATGCTGTAGCTTTGTGGCGCGGGACTGATGCGACTCCTTGGCTTTTGCGTCGTTGCCTTTTTTGCCTTTCTGCCCCGGATTTTCCTCACACACCCCTCCTCCATCACCCTCCGTCAACTAGTGTAGCGTCAGGCATCACGCCTCTCCATGTCCCGTTCCGCTCCCCGGATGCGTCAAAGTCTGACCGTTGGCCCTTCGCCCCCGAGGAGAGATCTCACTTTTCAGTTGATCTTGCTCATCTTGCGGGGTTTAGCGAGGGGGTGTTCCGCCCAAACAGGAAGAGGATCATCGGTGTTTTGGCAGAGATCACCGGTTCGCCTCGAAGGTTTCTTGACTCACTCGAGGTGGTTGGAGGGCGGAAGAGGGGGGAGGAGGAGAGGAGCAGACCTCAGGTTTGTGAGACCTCAGGTTCGAATTGAAGCCTCAATCCTTCCCCCCGTCACAAATCCCATCGCCGGCTTCTGACCCGAGCAGCCCGCCATTTCTTCCCACGGCTGCATGCATCTCAGAGGTTGCTGCCGCCCACTCTCGTGCACTAGCCTGCGTCAAACCCCCCTGTTCCTCCGCAGTCCATTATCGCGGGCCTTCCATTAGCTCGGTTCCCATTTCCATTTCCCCAGCATTCGCATAATACCGAGCCTGTCCAATGGGGGGAAGATGGTTGGTTGGAGGGGTTTCGCACACCCCTGGCCCCTGGGCGATTCGCCGGCTCAATGTTGGCCGCGTCGGACCACCTGCAGGACTGTTGCTGCTTGTTCTCGTTCGTGCAGACCCAAAGACCTCGCCTGCAGCGTCTCCCCGAGCGAACGTGGGGGCAAGGGAGAGGGAAACCCAATTCCGGGGGGCATGCGAAAGCTTGTGAGATGAACTGCAGAGTACTTCTCTCCTCCTCTGTCACACCGCACATGCTATGCGGCACGAATGAGACAGACAACACGAATACCAGTTGCCTTTCCCATTCTCCTAAAGGCCGGACGCGTCAGAGGCTGCGGCAGCCAGCTCCAAACTGCCTTGGGATTGGGAGTGTGGGAAAGAGGCTTGCCGCGAGGAGGTGAGGGAGCTGGATAGCTGCGTTTGGAAGACTGCCGTGGTGTGGCATCCTCAATTCACCACTGGCACCACTTCCTTGGACTTTCACTCGAGTGAGAGAGGAGACAGACGATGACGATGGAGGGATGGCCCCAGAGCACCCTCGTCCCATGCCCGCCACGTCCCATCTGTGCATCTCCAAGCGCAGCGTTTCACTCGCCGGACCCCGGAGCCTGCCGACGCCTTCTTGGCAGGCGAAAAGTGTAAAGCCCGGCACCGCACGCGTCGTGACGGAGGTGGGCGTTGTCTGCGGTGTAAGTATTGTATTACTCGATGGCTGAGGGTAAGAGAAATCATGGGAATTTCTCTCCTCGCCCTCACCAAATTCTCCCGCGGGACTTGGCTCGTGCGCAATGCAGCAACTTTTTTTTTCTTCTTACACCTACGTCAGGGGACAAGTTCCGGCGGCGTTGGCCACATGAGAAGAGACATGCACATGCAGAGTCAGAGCTGCGCCTCCTTTTTCTCGACCTCTGTTTTTCTAGGGTGTATCTTAGATTTCTCTCGAGGTCTTGTGTAATAAGGCCCTGTCAAAACTCTCAAACTAAAACCCCGCATCCAAGATCGGCGGCCGCGATTTGCTGGTCCGTCTCTTGCTGCTGCTGCGCGGCGGCCAGGGTCCAACCAACCATGATCACCCATGCAGCACCACCACCATGATGGAGGTGTGTGGTATGGATATGCTGCTATGTACACCCGACCATCCGTGGGGACCGGCACACCGAACTTACACGCCTGCACGCCTGCACGCCTCCCTTCTCTTTCACTCATGTTGGACGACGGACAGACCAGGGGTCCAAGGCTCCGATTCACGGCAGGCCGGGAACGGGATGACGCGAGGAGGAGGGAGGAGGGAAACGTCTATAAGTTCTGCCTCTCTCCTCCAAACTTTCCTCTCCTTCTGCTTCATCACTCACCCAAACCACAAACAAACAACAAAGAGAACCAGTTTCAGCCTCGAGCAACCTCGCCTTTTACATCACCAGACTACCAAATACCCAACACTCACCAACCGCCAAGATGCCCGCCGCCCCCAGCTGCTGCAAGTGCGGAAGCATGATCGTCATCAGCAACTCGTGCCCGTCCTGCGGCCACCACGAGTGCCGCACCTGCCTCTAAATCAAACAACTCGACGACGTGAAGAAGCAGCATCGACGATGAGCTTGCTACGGAGTCTTCCAACAATGGGGTCGTGAAAAATTCTCACCCGCCCCTCGTCGTCGCATCGCCCACTTGGCGCTTCTTTTCATTACACCGAGAGAGGCTCCGACATACCACCACCATCACCACCACCACCAGATACCCATCACCAACGAAAACCACAAATCAAATACCCGTCTGCCGCACCGCCAATGGGATGACACGCATTTCGGGCTGGAGTGCAGCCTGGCTTGACCCACAAGGTAGCGCAGCGACAAGGCCAAAAAGCCGATGCATGCCGCAGAATTTCAGCCTCCCCAGACGAAAATATCTCGGGAGAATAATGTTCGCCGCTCAATATCCACACTCGGATTTCGCCGGCCAACGTCTTATTCCCGGGTGGCGAAGGGGCAATCGCAACCGCGCAGCTTGTCGGCTTTGGGATGGTGTTTTTGTATAACTTCGATTTATGATTCGCGTTTTCTCGACGAGCTGGAATACCCCCATACCCCCAACTGCTTTTCAGAGTTTTCTTTCAGCAACGGCGTTGGATCGTAGGCAGAAAGAGAGAGGATCGGTTGACAAAGGGAGGAGTTGTTTGGGACTCACAATGTACTCGGATATAAAAATCTCAACACCCTTAAAAAACCTAGAAAAACCTCAAAATACATGCCAATCCTACATATTGTGACCATTGTGCTGTTCTCCCGTTCTCGAGAATGTTTCGCCCGGATACCGCTTCCGCCAGTCTTCGCCGAAGCTGAAATCCTGGAAAAGTGGAGATTCGCGCAAGCCCGGATGCTCAGCACCAAACTAAACGCCGGAATTTTTCCTCTTTCCTCAGCGTTGCATTCCGTCTGCCTTCACCAGATGGGGGGCAATCTCGCACGACGAAATCGCATGTTATTGAGACATTGGATGGACTGCTCAACTGCCCACCCCAATCTAAAAGTCGACCCACGGCCAAATGCCTGTGGCACGTTTCCCGGTGGCCACTTGTCTGGTGTTGTACACCCGCCGGCATTGCAGTAGCGCGGCGGCAGTAATCCGCCCGGCTGATGCTGCGGCACCCTGCTTGGTGTCAGCTACTCATTCCTCGGGGGAATTTCAACTGACCGTCCCTATTTTATATCACTGCTCTCTGTCACTGTGTCCAATACTGTTGTTCGTCGCTACTTACTCTCTGTCACTGCTCTCTGTCACTGCTGCTTGTTCCTATCATGCGTCGCTGTAGCTATACCTAGTATAACTTTTACCTGTGACTCTTGTTTGTGGCTGTCTATAATGTCACTGATGCCAATTAGGGTTATTCATTTCTACTCATCACTGTCTGTCACTGTGTCTATCACTTTCACCACTATACCCGGTATTACTAGTAGGTAGTCACAATTGCTTGCGACTTATTGTTATCTATGTTGGAAAACTAAAACTGCCTCGCTAGCGTGACCTCTCCGTTACTCTCCATCCACTGTAGCTCTATTTTCTCGAGGCTGGGAAGCCTGCCTTCCGTGGCTGCATCGCCAAGCCAGCAAATGTCCTCGGCCGACACTGAATCTGGCTCCCAGTCCGTGATCTTCAGGCGCTTGAGGCTCTTTGGGACCGTTCTGGCAATTCTCTCCCAAGGGGCCCCGTGGTTGGTATCAAGACTTTTGTCACTGCCCTTGAAAGTGAGGACCTCAAGCTTGGTGAGCCTCGCGAAGGAGGCTAGGCTGTGGGAGCTCTGTGCTTGATTCGCGCCAGGGTTAGCATGGGCGGCCAATGGGTCGACGTATTCGTCGACGATATCCAACTCCAGCTCAACGAGCGTCGCGGCTGAGTACCTCACCAACGCCGCGAGGGCGTTTCTGCCTGTTACGCTTTCGTGCAGGGAGTTGTAGTGGTTGTGAGACTCCGTGAGAGTGAAGCTGAACCGGCGCAGGTCTCTGCAGTTGCAGAGAATCATCTTCAACGACTGGAAGTTGATGATGCAGTCGTGCATGGTGAGGTCTCGGACGTCGAAGAAAAATCCCGGGACCCGGCACAGCAGCATCCACCTCTGGACGACCATCGTGTCGAAGCTCACGGGTAGTAATCGCCAAACATCCTGCACATCCGCCACGGTGTAGTCGTCGGCCTGGCCCTCGGGATCTAGGTACACCTTGAACGACTTGAGCTTGGGCAGCGGCGGGCGTCTAGCATACCGACTCCCCTCATTGCGCTCCGGCCATGTCCGCCAGCCCTGTGGAACGCACAGTAGAGACTCTTTAACAGACAAGAGTATCGTCTCGACATTGGGGATCTTCTCAAACAGAGAAATCAAACTCTTGATCTTGACTTCGTCGTACGGGTCGGTGCCGGTTATTCTGGTGTCCCAACCGGCTGAGGCTCCGTGGAAGTCATTGTTCGTCAGCTTGAGGGAGCGCACGAGGCGGGCGAGGTCCGGGCGGAGGGCGAGGGTTTCGGTCAGATTGGCCAGCTGGGATCGAGGCCTGCTTTCAACGGTGCTTCCTACGAGGACGTGGACCTGTTCGTACAGAAAGCCCTCGGCGACGATTCTGAGGAACTTGGACACCCGGCAGAGACGTGCGAGGGTATTTTGCGGCGATCTCCAGTTTCGGGTGGTGTCAAAACTTCCCACGGAGGGATTTTTCCAGTGCCGAATGCTTCTGGAATGATCATCCTCGTGCTGGCGGATGTGGGAGAAGATCTCGAAGATGAGTTCGTTGGGGAGACTGGAGAGTCTATCCATGGTGCCGCTGTCAGTTATCGTCGCCCCTATCAATCATCGTCAGCTTATTCCGTCTTCATTGATTCAAAATAAGTACCTGATGAGTCTGATAGCTTTGCGGCACAGACCAATTTGAAAGGATGTTGGTGAAGTAGCGATATTTTGGGTAGTTGGCAACGTGGAGGTTGGAGGTTGACTGGTTGTGTCGAGACATGAGGAGAAGGGGTGAACAGTGACAGAGTTATAAACATAAAATGAAAGAGCCACCGAGCCCAGCAAGAGTCCATCAAGGTAGGAAGGAACATAGCAAAGTTTAAAAAAGCCATGGAGCTAAATTATGATCTCGGAAAAAGGAAGCAACAACCTTATCTCTATGTTTTTCGCTCCTGCCACTTGTACATTGCCGTCAGCATGGCCAAGAGTCTGTCTATCTTGCCATGAGCAACTACTTAGGTAGAAAGTGGACTCTTCTTGCTATGTGGCAGTTTGAAAAAAAAAGCTTACTTCATGGGCGCTGGCACCGAAGCGACAGACGGCGAGTGAGGCAGCACGGCAGCTACCAAGTGGTGCCAGAAACCCTTCCTCCGCAGCTTCCTAAGGCTTCATCGGAGCGCCGGTGAGGTAGTGTTCTTGAAAATTCGACATCTTCCTCTGTTTCGTCCTGCTCTTCCTTTCCCCGGTTCATGATTGGCGAGCTATCCGTCACTTCGGAGACACGCAAGAACAAGCCTTCCAGCTTTGCCTTCTCCAGTCCATGTTTGGTGAACTGCTCGTCATTTCGGAGATACCCCAAGAAAGGCCTTTCAGCCCAAGGTGTTTTTGAGTTTGCTCGCAGATATAAAACTCGCAAGATGAGTGATACCAGTCGATTTTGTTCTCTGGCAAGTCACTCAGGGTACTCAGCTACCAAATATAAGCATCGGACACCAGCCAGCATTGATCACTGTCGTCTGTTTCTCCCATCTTCATCTTTTCTCGCATTGCCGACCAGACATCCAGCAAAGGTTATCACTGTCCGTCACTGCCTCTCGAGAAGTCAACCGACTTGAATACACCAGCGACAACGACACCCAACCTTAACCTCTTCTTACGTTAACGATTCGAAGACATTCACACCATGGGCGCCACGACCGCAAAGAAGGAGGATCTCTGGATCCCCCCGGAGGTGTATTATCACATAATCGCCTCCGTCGCCTGCCAGAGTCAACTGGCAACCATGTGCAGTGTCAATTCGTTTTTCAAGAAGATAACCCAGCCCCTGCTGCATTCACAGGTGGAGATCAATGTCTTTCACCAAAATACGCCCTTCAGCAGGCTCAGCAGGCTCGTCAACACTCTCGAGCTACACCCCAACCTCGCACAAAGGCTGAAGAGCCTCAAGCTGCAGTTCATGCCCCGTGATCACGGCTTGTCGCTGGGCACAGCCGAGCTTGCAGCGCGTTGGGCGCAATGGCATCCTGAATACCACAGAGGCCTGAACGCCGAGGACCTGTTGGACCGCCTGTTCGCTTGCGCGACGAACCTGGAGGAGCTTGTCTTGGCGGGCTCCTCGCAGCACGAATATGGCTGGAAGAAACCGGCGTTGCAGTGGCCGTCCGCGGTTGTGCAGCGACCGCGGCTCAGGTCGATAACCGTGCAGGCAGATGGTCACCCAGTAAAACACTATCCGCCCGACCTCGAGAGTCTCGACTATTTCTTTTGTCTCATCCCCGGCCGCCTCGATCGATTTTATGCCCGACGCTGCGAGGGAGCCATCGACCTGCTCCACTACGGCGTCCGCATCGACTTGCCAGATATTGTTTTGGAAGACTGCGCGTTGTCCTCCGAGGAAATACAGGACTTTGCAAACAGCTGCACAAACCTGCGCCGGTTCAAGTACACCCAGGCTCCGATCTCCCTCAGCTACTGCGACGCCAGCCCGCAAGTCGTCGTGGATCACCTGGTACAGCACGCAAGCAGCCTGACCGATTTGCATCTGGAGCTGGGGAGATTTCAAGGACGCGACTTTGAGGACTGGGAGGGCTTGCGTGACTTCAGTGAATTCAGGAGCCTCGAACGTCTCAAGGTCCATCCCGGCGACTTCGAAGACCTGGGCGAGGGCCTCAGAAGTGCCTTGAGAACGCTGCCCAGGAGCCTCAAGACGTTTTGCATGGCGCAGTGGTCCGACGCCATGGCGAAGTACTTTCGCGCGATCGACAAGGCCGCCAAGCAGGGATACTTCCCAAAGCTCGAGATCTTGGAGGTCGACTGCTATGATGAAGACGACAAGTTCGACTTCGAACGCCTCCGGTCCAAGTTGTCCGTCCTCCAGCTGCGCCTCGTGAAGCATGACGGAAGCTTCCGGGGGGACGTCTGGGACCACGACGAGAGTTACACGAATCCCGGGGCAATGGCATGGATGATGGCTGAGGGCGTGCCGATGGGTGGAGGAACTCCTTTGATTACTCCTGTCGGGTATGGATATTATACGCAATTCTGGGGAGACAGCGTAGTTTAAGAGTAACCGGATTGGCGATTACGGAATATCTCAGGTTAGGGGATCCGACATGCGTGTTAGGTAGTAGTACTCTACAGCATCACCATTACAAAAAAGCCCAAATCCTTCGAGATAATGGAAACTGCGGTATTGCTTGGGTCCATGACTACCCATGTAAGAAGAAGAGGACATAGAGATTCGACGCATTGATAATTTAGAGAACGTGTCAGGTCAGGTGGTACAATGTCTAGGTATATCAAGTAGAACTATTAAAACATGATTATGAGGGGAGAAGAAAGCTTAGATCAGAATTGAAACGGCGGTGTTGCTCGGGTCCATGACCATGTAAGGGACGCTTCCCTTGTCCATCATCATGCTCGTGACGACGAACTCGACCTCGAGCTCGCGCAGGTCGTAGTAAAACGCCTCGCTCGCCCTCTGGATCCGCTTGCTCTCCCGGTCCCACCGGCAGTGCGTCCGCCACTGCGACTGCGCGAAAGAGATGAGGCTGCGGTCGGCGGCGACCTTGAAGCTGAGAAGCCATGGCACCTGCGCCGCGAGGAGCCACTCGCGCTGCCGGCCGATGGGCAGCGCCCGCGTGAAGTCCACCTCGGTGTAGCCCAGAAGCTCGTCGAGGGAGCGCGGGAGGTCCCGGCAAAGCATGGGGGGCTTGGCGATGACGAAGGCCTGGTAGAAGTTCTGGAGGTAGTTGACCGTCGTGTGGAAGGGGGAGGCGATGTGGATGCACATGGTGACGGCGTCGGTGAGCTCGTCGAGGGTGCGGATCGTGGGGAAGTTCTTGATGCGCCCGGCGTCCTGCGCCTCGCGGCACCAGTTCTGCACGCTGCCGTCGTCACGGATCTGCTGGTCCGCCTTGTGCTCGTCGTAGTGCGTGAGCAGCATCGCGCGGACGTACTTGCGGATGACGTGCCACATGGAGAGGATGTTCTTGGCGTAGGCGTAGTTCTTGTAGCGCTTGTCCTCGAGGCCCTCCTTGGTGTTGGGGAACCCGCGGCGCTCGAGGTCGTTGGGCACGTAGTTGTCCTGGTAGTCGAAGTTCTCGAACTCGTAGGCCATGTACTTGAAGCACTGGTCCGGGCTGAGGCCGACGAGGTCCTTGATCACCTGCGGGACGAGCGTCGCGCGCGCCGAGGCGTTGAGGGAGAGCGTCTTGTACCAGTGCGGTTGGAGGAGGCGGAAGACTACGTGCTCCATCGGGATCGTGCGGTGCGTCGCGACGATGACGGCCTCCTCGATGAAGTGGGCACGCGTCAGGTGGACGCCGACCTCGTGGCGGATCCAGTCCGACACCTGCGCGCACGTCTTTGCGTACCGCCATGGCCAGTCCTCCTTCTCGAAGACCGAAGGGTCAGACGGGCGGTGGCGGCGGTTGAAGATGGTGACGGACTCGGACATGCTGCCCTTGTAGTCGCACACGATAGCCACCGGGTGCAGCTTACCGTCCGGGTGAAGCTGGAAGAGCGAGACAGCGGCGCAGGCCCAGTTGTCGTCAGACTTGGGGTCTTTGTAGTGCATCGTGTCTTGCGGGCTGGCGCCGACGGCCTCACGGAAGTAGCGGCAGTCCTGGACGAAGAGGACCTCGGGCTTGATCTGGTCGAGGTGCTTGGCCCAGTAGTCGTAACCGAGGCGGCGGGCGGCACCGACGAACTCGTCGAGCAGGTCCTGCGGCACGCGCTCGAGCGTCGTCGGGTTGGTCCCCGTGAAGGACTGCTCGGCGAAGCGCCTGTCCGAGTACCAGTCCGGCAGGAGGCCGACGTTGGTGCCGCGCTCGATGTCGGTGCCCGTCTTGCGGTGGAACTTGTTGTAGCGCTCGCAGTCGGCGATCGTAGGGCCGGCGTACGGCGTGCCGCCGAGGATCTTGTCGAGCGTGTTGAGGATGTGCGCCCGCTCGCGGTTGATGATGTTATCGCGGTCGATGATGTTGTCCGGGATAACTTGCCGCACCATGACGGCCGTCTCCAGGAGCCCGAGACGGTTGAAAATTTGCGTCTCGGGGACCCAGTCTGAAGGAGGGACACACTGGAGGTGAGGAGGGTAGGCGAGGCCGCCGTCCTCCTTGTAGGGGAACGACGAGTATTGGTAGATTTTGCGCTTGAACTCGAGGTCGATGAAGCGAGGGATGTTAGGTTCGATCTGGAGCACGTCGAAGTAGGTCTCGAAGCTGGGAGGGCTGTTAGCAACGTCTACGTCTATGTGAAAGATGCATGTCTCTTGCTTACCTGCGCTCGATCTTTTGGTAAGCGTGCGTGATGGCAGCCTGGGTTCCCTCGTAGGTACCCTCAGTGATCCTGCCCTTGCCGGGTCTCGCACTCTTCCCGAAGTCATCCTGGTCGAGTCGGGCGCAGATGCCCTGCTTCAGGAGCTCATTGTCGAAGACGCCAGGGTCAAAGTCCAGTAGGGAGAGTTCCGAAATTCTCTGTCTGAGCTTCTCCTTTCGCTTCTCGAGGTTGGGCTGCTTGAAGATATCCTCAACCTTCGGCAGCCCGTCCGCCTGACTCGGCATAACGAGGTTCAGAAGAGCGGCCATTGTGTCTATGCTAGATGCTTGGGCACTGGAGAAGCTCAGGGAAATCAGGGAAACGAGTGTGGTGATGAGAAGATCCGATCATGAAGCTGCCGAGCATATCTGTCCTATATACACAATCTCGTTGCTGCATGCAACTATTATTGTTATCTGGACCCCGAAAACATCAACCTCACTGGAACGCTTTGGTCTCCATCTCTTCAGCCCGCGGATAGAGACAATCCCTGCGCCTCCATATGCTGAAGATGGGAGTTTCGACGGCCTGGATGCGCAAACAGAATCAAACGGGAAGAAAGTCTGTCACAGAGGGGCCAAGTCCAACGACAATCAGTAAGCTTACATGCATCGACCGAAACCGCACAAGCCACGGGGCTTGACCGAGACGTTGGTTGCCATGCGAGCTCGTGCCCATCGATCCGCCTCCGCGCTCGCGAGGAATTCCCGCTAATTGTGCAACGAAGCCGTTCTCTCCCGTTCCCATGGCGGCAGAAGAATTGCCGGTGTCCAATGTCTCACAAAAGTTGCCGGTTCGGGCGGCCATCGTATTCTTCGGCATGTGCGGGAGGCATGCTTGAAATTTGGGGGCTGAGATCGGCGTGCGCCTGAACAGGCACGTTGTGATCTGGATGAATTCAGCTGCATTGCCGGATTCGGAGCTTTCAGGTAGCCACGAAACTTGAATTGACTCTACTATGAATGGATACACACACATATGGTAGATAGGCAGGCAGGCAAGCGAACACGGCCATGCTCCCGAAGTCCCCTATCGGTATCCCTCATGCCATGTCCTCCATTCCTGGCAGCCTTTTACTTGACGGGAAACCAGCACCTGACCTTGGGTGAGAAGTCGCTTAGCAAGTTGTCGTCGCACTGAAAGTTCTGCTCGTGCTGCGGGTCAAGCTCGCAGCGGAACTCGTCGACGCCCTCGCAGCGGAACGTCCCGAACGTCTTCTTCCCGTCCCCGTTCCACCTGTACTTGCATTTCTTCCTCCCGAAGACGTCCTTTTCCGCGCTGAAGCTCTCGGGCCAGTAGCACGGAGTGAAAAAGTCACCGTACTCTATGCCCACCTCTTCCGTCTCGCAAAGTTTCAGGATTTTGTTATTCTCCTCGTACCTGTACGGCATCATGACCCACGCCTCGCCGAAGGCAATGGCCCCGGCGGCCCCGTCCATCTGCCGCCTGAGGTAGATCCAGACCGCCTCCGATGGCACTGGCTTTGGCGGCGGCGGTGGAGGCGGCGGTGCCTTGGAGGTTGTCGGGGTCGGTTTGGGCGGTGTCGATAATGGAGTCGGTTTCTTGGAAGTGGACGTCGACGTAGACTTGGAGGTGGACGTGGACTTGGAAGTAGACTTGGGGGGAGGAGCTACTGTCACGGTCTTGACGCCTCTGCTAACGGTGGTCGTCGACGATGTCTTCCCTCCGGGCAGCGTATTGTTCATCGTTCCCGTCAGCTAGGTCCCGTTACCGCCGGGCAGCGTCATAGAAGACGTGAGATTCAGCGACGCCATCGCGGAGGTCGTCAACGGCGCCGTAAGGGTCCCGGAACCCGTCCACATAGTCGTCGTATCGCTTGTACCATTCGTCGGCTGAGGCGGCATCAGACCGGTACGGGTCCCCGAAACCGTCCATAGAGCCGTCGTCGTCGCATTGGTACCGTTTGTCGGCCGAGGCGGCATCGCACCCGTGCGGGTCGCGAAGCCGCCGCCGAGGCTCGCTCCTAGGGACCCCGAGATGTTAGGCCCAGTGGGCTGCGAGCCAGGAGACCCCGCCGAGGTCGCGGACTTGCTATCGTCGATCGGGCGTGGTCGGCAGCCCGACTGCCTCTTGGCCGGACCACCCGCCTGAGCGGGCGCCCCGGGGCTCCGGAAGACCTGGCCCTCGTGCGGTTCGAACTCGTCTTGGCCGACCTGGCCCTTGACGTCCGCGAAGAGGCGCCACTTGGCCTTGTCCCCGCACGTCTGGGCCGGCTGGCACTGCAGAACGACCTTGCCGTTGGGCTTCAGTGCCTGTTCCTCCATGAATTTCTTTTGCACCTCAGACCTTGTTTGCTCGCCCTGCTGCATCGCTTCCATCTGGGCCCGGGACGGCATCGGCGGGTTCCACGGTATGAATTCGAGCTTGGCTTTTCTCTGGAAAATATCGGCCGCCTCGGTGGCGATTCGCAGGATGGAGTTCTGGTTGTCCGGCGCAAGAGGCGGCACGGGGTTTTGCATATACTCGTCGGTGTACTCCGGGCGGTAGTCGGGCCTCTTTCGGGGCGCGACTATGAAGATGTTCAGCCGCATCTCTTCTAGCTGCTCACCGCGCTCCATGTTGCCAAAGACAATGCCCAGGCTGCCCCAACGGCGGCCGTTGTTGAGGAGATTCCGGATGCCGGCCGGAGCCCACGGGCGGATCGGCGACTCGGTATACAACCCGTACTGAATGTGTCTAAGAGCGAAATCCAAGTCGATTCCACTCCGCAGGGTCGCCTCCCAGAAGTGGCTGATGAGGGCGCCCCGCTTGGAGACGACGACAAAGGCGGTACATCCGAAGAGCAGGTCGACGGACAGCGACTCTACGTTTTCCTTGAACTCGACGTACTGGGTCGTGACGAACCGGTTGACATTGATCGATGGCACTATTTCCGCATTGGGCTTCCTCACCAGCTTGGGACGATAGCTTCCCGGTCCGGGCGGGTTGACCACGTCCATAATCACCGCTTTGATCTGCTCAAACGCGAACTGGGAATAGCCGCCCGGGTAGTCCGACGGGTCGATCCACTGGCCCAGTTCCGGGTTTCCGCGCTTCTTGATCTTCCGCCGGTCGACGTCCGGCTGCGGGGGCAAAGGCAGGGGCGGGGTCGGGGGCGTCTGCGCGTCACACCCGGTGTCACCGCAGGTCCCCGGCTCGCATCTGAAGGTCGGAAACCGGATCGGGCAGGCCGCCGCGCGGGTCGAGGTGCTGGACGGGACGCCGGCCTGCCTCCGGACCGGGTTCTGACCCGGTGGTGGGGGACGCTGGAAGATCTGCTGGTCCGTCGGTTCCCACTCTGCTTGTGCCATCGGCTCCGTCTTGACATCGTACCATATCCTCCATCTGGCCATGTCCTCGCAGTCTGATGCTGGCCGGTACTGGATGAGAGCCTTGCTGCGGGGGGTTTTGAATGATTCGTCAAAGAAAATATCATGCGCCGCTTCAAAAGGCAGCTGGCCGTTTAGAAACTGGAAAAGTTGAATGTGGGACTTCGTGATAAAGCTGTACGGGCGTGTGTAGATGCTAATCTTTTTGTGTTCGAACAGGTCCTCCGTATGGAGGTCGTACTCGATCATGCCAGCAGGAATGGCGTCTCTTCCGTTATCGTGCACCACACGGGCGGGCTTTCCGTATTCCGGGTCCAGAACCTCTTCTTCGGCCAGTCGCCGGCCGTTCAGATTCATCCATTCCATCTTATTGTAATTGATCTGGGGCCCTTGGCGCGGTGTCAGAATGTAATCTCGCAGGTCCAGTTCGGCAGGGTCTTTGTCATCCTCGCTGCCGAACATTATCCCATGGTCGCCAATCTCGGGGTTGTTCATCAGATTCATGATGCCGTACTCGTTCCAAGGCTGGTTCGGGTCTTCATCCGGGGACCTGTAGCGATAGGCGTCCATGGCGTCTTGTATGAGCCTTCCCTCGTCCTGCATGCTTTTGGCCCAGATGTGGCAGACCCACGCGCCTCTTTTGGAAACCAGAATGACGGCCGTGCAGCCGCTCAGAGTGTTGATGGCGAGCGAGGTTACCTGGTCGCCGAAGGGGATCCATTGCGTTGCCACAGGTAACGACTCCGGTTTCTCCGGATCCCGGGGCGCAGGGATAAGAAGCTCTGGGGCGAAGGGGCCTGTACGTTCTACTGCCGCTCGAACCTGTGATGGGAGAAACTCCTCATAGCCTAGTCGATAGTCCCAGGGTTGAACCCACTCTCCCTGAGCCGGGTCCCCGCGCTTCTCGAGATCTCTGGGCTTGGGTTGGGCCGGCGCCGTGCACGAAGCACCGGAACACCGGCCCGGAGCGCAGCTGGGAAGTTCTCTGTTCGACACTGTCGTTGTGGCGGCCTGCGTGCTAGTCACCGTCGTCATCGAGTTCATCACGCTGCAGCCCGTGACCGTTGTGTAAGCGCTGGTTATACAGGTTGTGCTGACGGTCGTGCCCTCCCTGGTGCCCTCGGTCACGGCTATTTGAAGAAGTTCCCGTTAGCAAAATTCCTTCCGGACGTTAAGGAAAGACTAGACATGTCTGCTACTAACCTCGAGTCACGGAACAGAAAACCGTCCGGTGCGTGGCTGTGACGGTGACGGTGCAGGATGAGGTGGAAGAAGCAGTCGACTTTTCTTCCGATTTATCGGGCTCGTCCGGGTCGTCGTCGGGCATGTCACCTCCGTCGCCTCCACCGCCACCCCCCGGGTCTTTCTCGCTCCCTGAAGGACAGTTGCCGATCTTTATCCCGAAGAGCTGGATGCAGAACTGAGGCGTCTTGATTGCGACATTCGGCGGGAACTTGGGGGAAAATTTGAAGCAGTTGACAGGAGGTCCCTTCAAGGGAATAATAACTGGGCGCGCACACGTGCTGTTAGCCTGTTTCTTGACGGAGTTGCACCGGACGCTTTACCTGGAACAATCGTAGGATCACTTCCGCCCGGAGACGTGGTTGTGATGTAGGTCGGAGACGTGTACGTGGCGGAGGTCAGGGTAACAAACACCGCTCCGGGAGGGGGTTCGGTGATAGTCGGAGGGGCTTCCGTGGTTGAGTTCACGGTCGTTGTCGATGCTCCGGGAAGATTGGGATCTGTCGCCGTTACCCCAGGCGAGCCGTCGACCGTGGATCCTCGCCCAGGGGGAGGCACGATCGGACCCGGTATCGAGAAGGACGAAGTGGGGGCAGGATCCTGTGTAGTGCCCGGCGGACGAATGATGGGGCCCGGAATCGAGAAGGACGAAGTAGTAGCAGGATCCTGTGTACCCGGCGGAGGTGAAAAGTGTGGCATGTTCAGGGCCGATGATGATGAGGAACTAGACCCCGGGGGTGGCGGCAACCATGGCCCCCCAGGGGACAAGGTTGACGATGCCGAAGGCACACTCACGCCGCCGGGGGTCGACGGTGGCATGGTACTAACGCTTATGATGGTTGCTGTCACAGTGACAGGTTGATTCGTAGTTGGGGAACTTCTCCCCGGTACTGAACTGGTTGTCCCTGGTGTCATGGTGCTGTTGCCACGGGGGCGCTCCGAGATGCTGGTTGGCGATGAAGCAGTCGGTGTGGTGCTTCTCCTCGCCGGTGTAGTGGTATTGTTCCCTCGAGGACGCTCTGAGATACTGGTGGACAACGATGCAGACGCTGTTGTGCTTCGGATTGCCGATGTTGTGGTATTGTTGCCACGAGGGCGCTCAGAGACGCTGGTCGACGATGAACGAAGGGTGGAATTGCCCCAAGGGATTCCTTGAGAGAAACCCGGGGACGTCCATGGCTTGGTTGATACACCAGCAGTTGTCGTCAGGTTAGCATTCTGCCGACGAGAGGAGGTAGGGACCGGCAACGGGGTAATCTATGTCACACATGAACTCTGGCATCTCGGATACTGGGGCTTCCAGACGATTTACGGCTGTGGAGTTCAGACTGGGAATAGTCGGGGAGTTGGGGGTAGGGGTAACGGGGGCTGGCAAGCTGCAGAGACCAGTGCCGTCCACGCATGTCGGCAACGGAGGAGAGATGGAAGAGTTCCAGAACTGGGAAAAGCCGTTGCTCTGCGCAAGGTCCGGCAAAGCTTGGGCAAGAGCCAACGCCCATAACAGGGCGAGAAAAGGCTTTCGAGACATGGTAGCCATCGGCCAGGGTGAGCTTCGATTCCAGAATTTCCGGATGCGGAAGAGGGATTGGAGGTCGTCCTTTCTCTCCGGTCAATTTGGAGAGCATGAAGTCGAAGGATCCGGGCACAGGGCGAGCGTTGTTGCTGTTATTATAACTTGGACAGGAGCATATGGAGACTGACAGTTGATGGTGGTATATGGTGTTCCGCCGTGGCTACTTCTTAGATGGTCTTCATCAACACCAGACCTGAGGTCTCACAAGAGGGAGACTGAAAGTGCATTTGTACTGGATGGGCGATCTTTCAAGAAGCATTCGGTTCTTGATCTTGGCCCAAAGGAATATGCCCGGCTAGCCGACTAGCAGCTTTGCAGCGCTCAAACACTCGTCCTTCGCTCACAACCAAGCGCCAATCAGCCCATCATTACAATACTCAGCTTGCATTAGATGAGCTGAGGTTAGAGATAGATGCGAGTCACAGCGTCCAGCGGGTCTGCGGAGGTTGAGCCGTAGACAAACCCGACTAGCACAGTCCTCGGACGTGCTGTGACACTCGTTGACGCAAGGGATGTGTGTTGGTTAAATGCCAGTGACGACTCTCAATACAACCTGGAAGCTGAATCTTTACGAGGTTCTTTGAATTCAAGCCCGTGGAAACACAGTGTCTCTTTGTCAAAGGGAAAAGCCACCTCAGTTCTGCTCCCCGAACATCGTTCCTTGCTTCGGGCCTGCAACGGTACCTCGCGACCATGAAGATGGCTGGCCGGCATCATGTACCAGACGGATCGCTTGTTGGCATTTGCTGGTCACACAGCCGGGAAGTTTTCCCCAAGTCTGCGCCAACACTCTTTATTCAAACCCACAGGCGTTTTGAAACGTGCAGGTGCTTGTGTTCCACAAGTCAGAGGGAAACGAAGTCCATCTTCACGGATGGATTGGGCTTCGGAAATCTAGACCACGTCAAAAGGTATGTGCCTGTCACCAGCAGGATGGCGAACATCAAACTACTTGCATGATTTCCACGATTGAAGTGATCTCTCCCAGATCGAAGAGTTAACCCTCTTCTTGATCTCTTGACCAGCACTGCCACGCCATTTTCAAGTTGTTAAAACTGGCCTTGTCGCTAATCTCAGGTTTGTTGCCGACTCAGGCCGTTTAACCAACTGCTGCCAGTCCCGCGTCCTGTGTGAAGCTAAGCTTTATCCTTGGAGGCGCAGTCCTTCAGGACGGGCCGAGTACGCTTGAATCTCTATGAGGGTGGTAAACACTAGCTCTCCCTTGAGAGCTTGGAGCTTGGATACAAATGTCGGGTGCCACAGCGTTGTGGATCGTAGCGACGCCATCGTTTGACAAGCAAGAGATGCAGGACTGATTGACTGCATACGCAGTCCTCGCACTCTCTTCGCGGCAGCAAAAGTACAGCCGGATCGTGGTGGTGGCGTTTGCCCCTGCTAATGCCGTGATGTCACACTATGAGGCGGAAGGTGGCTAACAGCTTCCTACCTCAAAGGATAGTTCATTCACTGTCTAGATACAGACTCTCAGTTAAATCGACTCACCAGCAACAGCCCACTGGATGGAAAAAATAATTGCCACTTAAGATGGGCAAAATACAAAACAGTTAGGCCCTAACCAGGGATCGAACCTGGGACCTCTCCCATGTGTGCTGTTGGAGACAACCCTAAGGGAGAATCATACCGCTAGACCATCAGGGCTTGAAGCGCTTATTGGCGCATCGTGAGTTGTGGTGGATGCGAATCAACGCGAACAATTTTGCTCATGTTGGACGGATACGAGATTTGTGGTGGTTTGGTGGAGTTGGTGCGGGTCACGACCGATGGGGTTGATGTTTCGACGAATTGTTGGGTGGGGGACAACTCAAACTGTCCGGCAATGGATGTTTATGAGTCGAGTCACGTTGTTGATTAAAAAGTCATGCCCGTGTCTGATGGCTGGCGGCAATATTGGACAACGTGCTTGCAAGTACGTTCCTGGTTGTTAAAGTTTCTGAACGATGCATGTTGATGCTGCTGACTACCGGCAACTCAAAGAGTCCGTGACCCGAAAAGCAACGCATTGAGATGCGAAAAGAGTGTGATTAAGTATAAACATTATGTGGTTGTATCTACTTGTCGCAAAAAGGCAGTATTTTATATACCCGAAGTTAAGCCACTTGCGCCTCTAATTGTCCCGCTGGGAAACCAAAACAAACGAATGTCTTTTAGAATCTTCCGCCGAAGATGCCCTTCAGCCAGTCCATGAGGGTGCTGACGAGGCTGGAGATGTTGCCCCCGTTGCGGAGCTCGTCCGAGATCTTGGGGAAGCGGTCCTTGGAGTTGAGCCACTTGTCGAGGGCGGCCTGGTCGGGCGCGGTGAAGCCGTTGGTGCGCGCGGGCAGGGCCTTGGTGCACTCGGTGAGGTCGTTGATGTTGAACACACCGAGGAGGGAGAGGCGGATGTACTCGCGGGCATAGTCCTGTGAGCGGAATTGTTAGTACACAAATACATCGACAACATACGACACAGCAGGACGATGCGGGCGATGCTTACCTCGTTCCAGTGAGACTGGCCTCCCTGGCCGGCAAAGGCCTGGAACTCCTTGCTGATGCGGGAGTCCTTGGCAAGGACGACGTCACTAGCGAAGCGGAAGACACGAGCCGGGGCCTTGCCGAGGGTCTCCTTGTAGAACTTGACGTCCCAGACACCGGGGGTGCTGTCCTGCGGGTCGCCGGCGCGGGAGGGATCAACGAAGCGCTGCTGCGAGGTGGTGTGGGCGCCGATGAGGGCAGTCAGGCCGTGGGGCTTGATGGTCTTGTTCTCAAAGAGATCGATGAGGAAGTCGGCGGAGCCGGTGACGGGGGGCAGCATGTTCTCCGGGCAGTTCTGGGCCGAGTCCTTGCGGCCAACGTACGTGCGAATACGGGGGCCGAGGGGGCAGACGACGGTGGCGACGGTCGCGGAGAACTGGATCAGATCGGCCATGCTGATTCCGAACTGCTGATACTGGTTGAACCACACCTTGGTCTGGGCGACGATCTCCTCGAGACCCTTGTTCTCGCTGCGGGTCATCTCATCGGGCGACAGGATGATGGAGCCGTCGGCGCCTCCAAAATCACCAGTCGTCTTGGACCAGCCACCGGCATCGTGGAAGCCCAGACGAACGGCCGCACGGGCAAAATCGGTACAACGGCCGGAGCGTCCGCGGAAGACACTCTGCAGGTCGTTGGCGATGTACTTCCAGATGCAGCACGTGTCGGCGGCGCAGGCCTGGGAGCCCTTGGGGGGCAGGTTGTTGGCCCTCGGCGGCGAGGTGATGTAGGTCTCGTCGCTCTCGGGGTTGTCGCCACCGGTGAGCAGGGACTTGACGCTCTTGCCGACGGGGGTGAGCTTGGAGTCGTCGAGGGTGGCGAGGTCGCCGATGAGCTCGTTCGAGTCGAAGGCGTCGTCGTCGGGGCCGTTGCCGTCTGCGTCGGCGCGGGCGCGGATCTCGGAGAAGGTATCCTTCATGCCCGGGTAGGCGAGGACGGGAGAAACCGCGAGGGCGGCGGCAAGGATAGAGACGCGCATTATGGCGGTATAAAACGTAACGAAGGATTAGGAACAACGCAGGCTGATGTTATTCAAAGAGAGCGTAACTGGCGGTATCGGCCACAAGTTGCAAGGGAGCACTCGCAGACCGGAACTGTAAGGTATTAGAAAGAGAGGACGACGGTGTCAATGTCGGAACGAATGTAGCAAGATGCCGAGGAGGTGATGAGGCGTGAGATGATGATCCAGAAGATGCGACAGAAAGGGGCTTCTAGGCATCATTATATCCTCCCGTCGTCAATGGGCTCGGCAGCCGTCCTCGGCTGAGGATTCGGTCTATTCTTGGCGACGAGAGACCGTCACGAAGCTTAGCTGTGGAAATGAGTAGTCGCCGTCAAGCTGACTAGCTCCGGGGCGTCTCGGACCCGTCAACCATGTTCGTGAAAGGTTTGCTTTTTCCTTCGCGCCTGTTTCCCGCTTCGTATTGAGCCGAGCTGGCCCGGCCCAAGCACTCTTTGGTGCTCCGCCTCCACGAAGAACGATGAGAATCAGGTTGTTCCTCATTGGATGGCTCCTCGCCGGTACCTGATGGTGGCTGTTGAGAGGCGTCGACGGCGAGGAAACAAAGGGGTCTGTGTGGCGGCTATCGCTGAAGATGGATGGCGATATTTTGCTGTTCCCTTTTGGGATGGATTGGTCGTCCGGTTGGCGGTCCTGCTGCCTTATGCTCGGTCAGGATCTCAGGATCCGAGAAGGTGAGTGATATGCCAAAAAGGCTTGACTCACGTCGGGCACGAGGATCGCGGACGGAGTATGCGCGTCGCGTTGCGCTCTCGTATTCCTGCATCCATCATCCCATACCAAGATCCTGCAAGGTACGGCCAGGGGCTCGGGAAAAAAACGTGCGGCTGAAGCTGCAGATCGCGCGCATTAGCTCCTCGGTATTCATGCATCCTATCCCAAATCCGATGCCTTCCCACGAGAACATCTAAGCCCGTTCCGGTGGCGAATCAGGGAACCGAAGGGCCCGGAGGGGGACAGCAAAGCCAAAGGGTTCTGAAGCACCTTTGTCACAGGGGGAAATAAAGGTCAATCGCAATCATACAAAGGGCACGCACGAGGGCCATTGTTTTAGCGCCGCGAGTCAACTTCCGCTCCAGACGATGCAACTGGTGCGCTCAACGGTGGGCTTGGCCCTCGGGTTGTCAGTTGTCCTGAAACATTAGACTGGTGGTTCTCAAAAACTCAGGGTACGAGACGTCATACGCGGCTCGTCTCCTAGTAATGTGCCAGGCCGTTTGCTATCGTCCGATGTTTTGTCTCACACAAGAGTCAAACTCAACGCTCAGACGGAGCACCAGAGGATTGGGTCACCAGCAACTCAATTTCCTTCATGCCGAACTTCCAGGTGGGAGAAGCTTTTCATTATGGATGACCGTCTCTATGACTTCCCGCTCAGTGGAACTGGCTTCGTTTACCGGGAGACTGAAAAAAACACCCGCTTCATCTCGACTCGTCCACCATCCGGTGCTGAGACAAGAGCGTTTGCCTATGTCATCTCGTCCGTTCTCAACATAACTCTCGTCCCATCATCTGAGACTTCATCTAAGACCTCAATTTTTTACAGAAAAGCGACTTTCCCTGACGAACCTCGCAGACCTTGACCACAGGCGTCTTTCATCAGCCTTGTGGCAGCACCTCTTTACACAACTGTCATGCCAAGACTTCTGACAATCACAGGAGTGCAAGTCTCGCCTGACCTGAACGCCTCAGTCGCCTCTCCTGGCGGTGTGATGCTGACATTGCGCCAGTTCGGGTTGGGTCAGACCCGGGGCTGAGAAAAACAAGCTTCAAAGCGGTGCCCTTCTAGCCTCTACTCTACCCAGTCTAAGCATATCTGAAGCGTCTCCTGTCCCGCCGTTCGACTCGTGGGGTCAAACAGCAATAACAATAAGGCCTTAGTCGCGGCGGGGAGCCAAAAAGTCCCAGACCAGCAACGAGCGCTAGGCTGCCTTTGTTCTTTGCGCGTCTCTTTGACCCCTTGAATGTCGACCGAGTCTTGCGCTTAGCTTAGCGTATCGGCCCGCGAAGGATCTTCAGGGCGCCAATCTCACCCGGTTCTTCGCGATGATCCGGTTGGTCACGATGCTCATCATCTTGCGGGCCAGGAGCCTGCCTGGCCCAGCGCTGCTGCTGCGGTATCCTCTTGGTTCAGTTGCCAATACCCCCCAATCTCGCGGAACGTCTGCTCGAAGCCAGGAATGATCTCGTTCAAGTCTCTCGCCGGCACGTCGAACATATCCGTACACTGCGCTGTCTCGAACTTATCTGAGTGGACCGGTATATACGCCGCCCCGTCGAACTTGATAGCGACCCGGAGGCTCACCTCGGGGCCCTCGTCGCTCGGCGCCTGCTTGTAGTGCCGCATGTAACCCCCCTTCACGTCGCGGTTCCACCGCACGACCTCGGGCGAGGCCGTCTTAGCCAGCCCTCCGTGCAGGAAAGCCACGCGGCCGTCATCCGGGTGGTGCTGCGCGAACGAGTGTCCGCAGTAGAACCCCTCATTTTCCGTCCCGACGCTCGCGAGCCAGCGCCGCGGCTTTCCGTAGGCCGTTCGCAGCGCGTGCCACGCGAACCGGAAGGTGTCCTTGTCACCAAGGAGGAAGTCGGCGTAGTACGCCCCTTGCTCGTTGTTGAGCCACGACGCGAGTTGCAGGTGGTACCAGAATCGAGTCTTGTCGACGAGGAGCTGTCCGCTCTCCTGCTCGTACTCGTCCATGCGGCAGGGCGTGTTGAAGATGGCCCAGGATGGGTTCCGGGGCCGCGTGCGCGCGATGTCAGGCCAGAAGACGGTGCGGTACTCAAGATACTGAGCTGAGTCGTAGAGTGTCGCCAGGTCTAGGATTGGGATGTTGTCCGAGTCAAGAAGCAGGGGCTCGGCCCAGCGGGCGTTGAGAAGTGCTGCCGTCTTGAGCTGGTAGTTAATCCCGAAGATGCCGTCCTTCTTGACGTGTACGATGTTGTGCTCCTTGGAGAGGTCGTTGTAGTAGATTGGGTGGTACAGCTCGTTGAATTCGGCCATGGCGATCATGTTCATCTCGTCGTCCCAGTAGTGAATCTCTATCGGGATCGTTGAGCCGAGCTTTTTCAGCTGGCGCAGGATCACCTTGACGCGCATGACCGTGTCGGCGTTGCCCGCGACGATGACAATCCCCCTCCCGGAGAACCGCTCCTTGACGCTCGCGTACGGTATCATTCCGCCCTTCACGAAGTCGTGCCACTCGCGCCGCCGCAGCTCGATCTCGAGGACCGGGCGGTCCTCAACGACCCAGTCCAGCGAGTCAGCGAACTGGAAGTCGACGTACGTGTCGGCCGGCCAAGTGCACGTCGCGCGCGCCTCGCTCTGGGAGATGCCCTTTTCGTTGATCACGGCGGCAAAGTGCGGGATGAAGTCGTCTGCTGTCGCCAGCCTGTGCGCATCGGGAACGAGTTGGACCTGTTGTGGCGGTAGGTCCGCTTTGAAGTTGTTGTCGACTATAGGGATCTCGACATGATCGGGAGCGATTTTCTCCTCAATTGCTCCCTCGGTCGGGGGATGATCTTGGGCGACGTTGTCGGTCCATTGTGCCGCTCGAGAGTACGTGTTCGCGTTGCCGCTCTTGAAGATTACGATGACCGTGAAAGCGACGACCACCGCGAAGATGATGCGCACCCGCTTGATTCCTGCCATTTTGATGGCAGATTATTGCGGTGGCGGGTTCAGCAGATCATGATGAAACGAATATCGCCCTCAAGAACGGACGGGCCGTAACCCTTTGAATGGTCTCCCGCAGTCAAGCCAAGGTCGTTTTGGTGCGTTTGACCATCTTGTTCCAACTCGTTCCCTCGGCTCCAGCCATCCGATATCACTCTGATCTCCATGTGAATTTACAGGGGTGATCCCCCGCGCGCGCAATCCCTCGAAAGGGGAATGAGTCGTGCGGGGTTCGTCGTATCCTTGAATGCACCCTCAGGAAGCTTTGCCTCTCATGAACTGACATCACGGGATGTCATTGGCTGGGAGAAATGTGACCCTATACCCGGTTCCCCCGGCGCATCATGACGGGAATGCAGGTCAAGCGCATGATGATGTCTGCTCCTGTTCGGGAAAGGGCTTGGCGGCAGACGGCACATGTTTCCTTGGAGGTGTGCGATGCAATTTCGTGGCATGTGCTTTTTAACGATGTCTTGCGATACCTTTGATCTGAATACAGACATCTAGATACAAAATCAGATATGCTACACGCATGAAATTATGTGGGGAAGACCGAATACGTCTACAGCTTCGCCCGTCCGCTTCCAAGGCTGTCCCAGTCGTACTGGGTGAACGGCACATACGTATGCCCCTTTCCATGCCTTTCAATCCACAGCAGCTGATCGCCACCCTCAATCTTACGAGGATCAACCCCCTGCTGCTTCAGTGGTACCTTGTTCTGCTTGTTATTGTGAGTCGCGATGCCGCCGTTCAAAAGCCGGATGAAGACCGGAACGGCGTAACGGGGTAGCTTCGATCGTGAGTGCCTTCCAGGACGTTAGCTTCCCTCGGTTCAACGGGACTTCTAGCACGAGCACTGACCTAAGGAAGTCCGCAAAGTCGAAAATCCCCTTCTTGTCCGGCGCAATGTCCAGCGCCGCGGCGCCGGCCTTGCCATCGTGGCCCGGGAGGGAGACGCCGTAGACAACGGCCTCGTTGACGCCGGGATACTCTCCGAGGACCTCCGCGACCTCCGCCGTGGAAACGTTCTCGCCTTTCCAGCGATAAGTGTCGCCGAGTCTGAAACCTGTGAGAAAGAGTTACGGTATAATGCTGGTAGACTTACCGGTCCATGAAATACCATCTGCCCTCTGCGTCCCGCCTCATCGAGTCGCCAGTCCGGTAAAAGATATCCCCCTTTTTCAGCACATCCTTGACATATTTCTTGTTCGTAGCATCCGGGTTGTTGAAGTACCCAGGAAACGCCCGCTCCCCAGGATGCTCAACCAGAATCTCGCCGCCCACCTCATACGGCATCCGCACGACAAGCCCCGTCCTTGAGTCCCGCAGGACCTCACCGGTATCCGTGTCAACCGCCGCGGGGATGACCATGTTCCTATACTTGAACCTGAGCAACAGCCCATGGTGACCAATGGCGTTCGCGAAGAAGTCTCCCCTCGATAGATTGCGCAGGCCCAGCGCACCCTCGGTGCTGTTGTAGAACTCGCAGATGATGTCGATGCCGAAACGCTCCTGGAAGCGCCGCCACACGTCGGGTCTGCAGCCGTTGCCGAAGGCGGCGTGGGCGTGGTGGTCCTTGTCGCGCGGGGAAGGGGGTGTAGCGAGGAGGTAGCGGAGGGTCTCGCCGACGTAGGCGAACCAGGTCGCGTTCGAGTCGCGGACGTCGTCCCAGAAGGTTGAGACGCTGAACTTGGGGGCCATGCAGACGGTTGATCCTGACTGGTAGACTGTAAGAGTCATGTAGCTAGGAGGTTGTGGTGGAGGATCTTACAAGTATCTGAGAGATCATCGTGATGCCTCCGGTTCCGTGGTAGTATGGCTATGGGCTTGGTGAGTTGAGGTACAGGCAAGTAGGGAGAGGTTTAGTACCATGCAAATGTAACATCTTTCTTGCTCACCAGGTGTCGGGCTGAAGCCAAGATCACTCTAGTACCGTTAGCCTCCTATGCACAATCGGAAGTATGATAACCGCTCACCGGTAACGACAAGCTGGCAGCAGCAGCGGCAGGAAATAGGACAGCCTTCGGCAGGCCGGTAGTTCCACTGCCCGCGTTAGATGGAGTCCCTCCCTATGCAGCATCCGAACAACTCACCTGGTATAAAACAAAGCCATCGCATCACCGGGCATAACGCCCTTCCTCAGATTGTCATGCGGCCGGACGGGATCCATCTGGTAAATCCGCGGCCTCTCCTCAGCCAGATTAACAACCTTGACTCCCCTCAGATTCAACTCCGTCCGCACATCCTCATATCTCGCAGCGATCTCAGGCGGCCCATCAACGAGGATCACCTTCGCCGTGCTGATCTCGATGCAGCCGAGAAGCGCCTTCCCAGCGAGGTTGTAGTTGATCATCGCGGGCGCCGCGCCGACGGCCAGCAGACCAACCCAGGCGAACGCGAAGTCGGGCGAATTCTGCATGAACAGCGCGACGAAGTCTCCCGGTTTCACTCCGTGCGAGAGGAAGAGCTGCGCGTACTGATTCACCCTGTCGTAGGCGACCTTCCACGAGACAGAGCCGGTGCGGGTCCAGATTGCTTCGTCGTACGGGCGTCTCTGGACGGCCTGCTCGAAGATGTAGTACGGCGACACGCGGTCTGTCTTGACTTTGTTTCCCGAGTTCGTTTGTCAGAATAGAGCTCTCTGGTGTTAACGGCTGGGGCGTCTTACCCGCGTTCTCGATTGCCTTCGTGATGATCCGGCGGGCTCGGAGGGACCTGATGTCCTTGGCGAGGTGATACTTAGCGTCGAGGTACATGGAGGAGGCCATGCCGCCTGCCAGCGCGGCTGCTGCAACTGTGACGTTTCTATGTTAGCTAGTCCGGACTTTGATGCCAGTTGGCGATGGTGGCGGTCGTTGTAACCGGGACGGGGGAGGGAATAGTTCGGAATTCTTACCGAGCGCCATGATCGGGAAAGCCGGTCGTAGGTCTCTCAATCGGTTTCGTCGAAGTCCTTCAATCTGAAGTCGTTGAAAACAAAGCATGCGCAGACGAGACGCCAATATTCCACGATGTTCAATGCCTAGTGTCGCACAGGATCAAGTGGTGGAAGAGGGGTCCGCGAGAGTAGAATGCAGCGTAACGAGACTCAAGATACGTCACCTCGTGCCGACCGGCAGACCTCCTCCTCTTCTTCCACTTCCTCCGCAGACCAAGAGCCGAGAGATGGAGCTGAATCCCTGTGAAACGTGGGGAGGCCCGGGGAGCGACAAAACCCCGCCGGCTTGCCCGCGGGAGCTGGGGGAAAGCTAAAAAAGAGGACTGCAAGGTTCACGGTGTTTGAAGGTTGCAATCATCTGCCGACATGGAGCTTGCTCCATGTCCCAAGCTCCAACGGTAGCCAAGCGGCCCCTCCATTCGTCAGCCCCGTCCACCGACGGGAACAATGGGCGGCATTTGCTCTCCTTGCGAAGCGAGTAGGATCACGTCGCACGGTAGTATTTCTGCCCGGCAACGAGCTACGGACGCAGACAATGTTGGAGAAGCGCGCGGGGACGCAGGACCGAGGCATGATTGGGGTCAACCGCCAACTGCGAGGGTCTGCTACCGAGGATAAAAGGGGTCCGGCACCCTGCCTCTTCGAGGAGGAGAATGCAGAATATGGCGTCTGTCTCGTGCTTGGAGCACGCCGATTGGGTGAGTTTGGCATCTCGTCCGACGTTAGAGATTCAGGGATTCAGCTTCTGGAACATGATGGGATCGAGCCAATTCCAGCGGAAGAATGCCGAGACTTTGCGAGGTTCGGGTAAAATTAGAATTCAACTAATACTTATGTTTATGAGTAATCCCTATCTTTCAACTCTACTGCCGAGGCAACTGGTCCAGTCGAAACTATCGAGCTTCCGGGTGCCGAAAGCCGGGCCCGTATCCCGGCCCCACATATCGGGTGCCGCAAATCGACATCGAGGGCTCTTCGAACTTGATGTGTGTATGAATTCATCGGTACTTTCACTACTTGAAAACAGAATGGAAAATCGCAAAAAAAGAAACCCCCCCCCGTTTGAAATGGAAGCCCAAAAACATCTCACACCCAGCAGAGCTGATCGCCGCAAAACCCCTCAATTCGCACTAAGCTCCGACCCTTTACAACCTCGCTCTCAAAAATCACAAGTCTTTGAGACATTGTGCTGATGGGCGGAAACTCGGTCCGGAGGGATTCCGTGAGTTTCCAAAGCTTTTCTAGAACTTCGACCTCGTCTGTCAGTAAACCAAGTGTTGATTCGGCACAGGGAAGACGTACCTTGAAGGAAAATGAGAAAGATCGCAAATGCGACACCGGCTACGAGATACGCAACAACGAGTTCGATGGCGGAAGTCTTTCCGCCGTCGAACTTATCCGCCAACGAGAGGTCCTGGCCTCTGTCCAACGGATCTGGAGGCTTTGGCTCCGGGGGAGCCGGTTGAAAGTCTTCGTTTCGGGACGGGGTGCCCCATGCAGTTTCTCGATAGTCATGCCCTTCCCCACCCTCCGTTTTGTTTTCCACGGGCTCAGAACCGTTGTGAAACGCATCGTCCAGTAACACGTCAGCCCTGGTCGCCAGGCTCGAGGCGAGGGATTGAAAATTTCCCAGGACGTTAATGTCCGCGCTGATGTCCGCGCGCTCCTCAAGCTCAACACCCCACATGGACCTGACAGCATCTTTGTAAGTCTCCAAGTCTGCAGTTCTCTCTAATGAGGCGAATAGTGCTTGCCATCTGTAGAGATCGGAAACGAAGGCCGCCATATAGCCCTCGCAAAGCATATGGCCGAGGGTCTCCTCCATCGCCTTTGCCGCGCACAAAAACTGGATGACGTCTAAGACCGCGGGTGGCGCCCGCCCTCGACACAGATTTCGCATGGTCGCGAGGCCGGCGGCCCAGCTATCGCGGTGGTGCTGAAACCGATCTAACACTGCGCGGAAACCCGTTTGGGATGTTGTCGCCGCTGCCAGCATCTTCAAGTGCTGACGCCGAAAACACTCTCTCAGCTGACTAACATTGCGATGAGCCAAAGGACCAGACCTTGTTCTGTTCCGACGGTGTTTACCCCCGACATATAGGCGACACAGAGAGCCATCTGGAACTTCGAGTTTAGATGTCGATAATATATCACACATTGGACATGAACGTGGCAATAGGCCTAGTCTCCGTTGTGTCTCTGCTAAGCGCAGGGATGTTTCCCATATTGTGTCGCGAATATATGATAGAAATTCATCGAGGTTGGAAACTTCGCTCTGTCTTGTCTGTCTTGTGAGGAATGCGGCAACACGTAGATTTCGTCCGCGTCTGGCAGCAGATAACGTATCTCTGAACATGTTGGATGCGTCGGCTGTAGCGCCTCGTTCCAGGAGCAGTTGAACAACATCCAAATGCCCTCCTGATGCAGCAGCAAATAGTGGCGTTTCATCGATTGTTCCCCCATCAGCATCAGCGCCGTGGTCGAGAAGCAGCCGCACTATCCCACAGTGTCCTTTCCGTGCGGCAGAATGCAGCCAGTCTGCGTAGCAATGCAAGTCGTCGGGTTCTGGTGCCCAGGGGCCATCTGAGTGCTGAAGGGCTGACTGGAGCCGATCTATCTTCCCATCGCAGACAAGCTTCTCCATCCATTTTTGGTAATCTTCTAAGGAGCGCTGTGCCATGCTTGGGAATGCGCCGCACCAACAGTCGGATCCATCGGAACAGAGCAGAGTCTCGTTCTCTGGGCTTTCGGATTCGTCGATCTCCAGGAAGGTTTCGTCGAGTCGGTCGATGTTCGACTGCAGTTTCATGTCCTGGAAATACTGCCATAGATCGTAGGTGAGAAACCCCTTCGCGTGCAGCTGTTCGAAACCAAGTGTTGAAATGATGTTGCAATCGCCAAAGAGAGAACCCCAGAGAAGATTCAACTCAAGAAGAGGTTCCGATGTCTCCTTCGAGGCCCCAGTATACTCCGAGCCGATATCCCTGATGCGGTGATGAATCCGATAGAAGTTCTTGAGTAGAACTAAGCCGCTGAACTTTGGCTTTTCCAATTCCGGTCTGTCTTCTTCTGGCAGGATAGAGAGTAGTTCCCTGCGAAAACGGCTGCTGAACATGGTGATCTCCAAATTCTCACCAGACGCATATGCCTGAAACGCAAATGCGCCCGGGAAATGATCGGGTCGGCGGCAGGCGCAATCTAGGGAGCAAAGCTTCTCATCGAAGACGTCGACTCGCGATCCATCAGAGAGTATATCCGTCTGATAGGTGGCGCCACTGCTGTCGTTAGCAATTGAATAAGAATGGCTGGCATGCTCTTACTTACGACTCCAATTCTTCCATCAGGCGGAACTTGAACTGTCCGTGCCGGTAGTTAAGGGCATGTCTCCTCATAAGCCTGCTCCGCGTCCTTTGGAGTATCCCATCGAGTGCGAATGGACTACAGTACTTTGGAGCCCCACGACGTGAGGGGTAGCAGCCATTCAGGGGTAATTGAGCCCACGTCGTCGGCCAATAACAACCTCTCAAGGACTGGTACTTCTATTTACTATATATTTTGGCTATGATACGTGTACCAACACTGGTCGGTGGTATAAAGAGCGACTCCGCATTGTCGGCAGCTCGACTGTGTTTGCTTTCGCCGCCTTGTATTAGCTGTAACCTCTCCTAAGCCGGACCGTCGCCTCGTCACACCGCTCCGGCCGGCAGGAGTCGGTACAGGCGGCGGCCAGGTCTTCGGGGAGTACGGCGACGGTGATACAGTCCCGTATGGAGCCCTCGGAGGCGTCAGAATCGTCTGAATCCATCGTACATTGCGTAAAATGAAACTTTTAGTGGGAGAAGCATGGGCGCCAACATAGCGTAAAATGACGTATCGGTTATGTACCGATGTGGTGAGGGGAAAAGGTGGGTGGCCTGTGGGGCGTAAAAGTACTGTAGTCCATTCGCACTCGATGGGATAGGGGACGGAATCCGCTTTCGAGTTGAGTCTCTGGCTTGTGCTGGGTTCGCCGGCAATGTGGTTGGCAGACCGACATGGTGGATCTTGGAAAAGAACGTCTTGGTCCGCAACATGGTCAAATCCAGACAACTCCGCATCCGCGGTCCATGGAAGAGGTGAAGTGGCCACAGGCACAGAAATAGGACTTCGACTCGATACCTCTCCAGCCGGCCCCTCCATCGTTTTTTCAATTGCTTCTGGGTGATCAGACAACCGCGTGTCCCTCTTCTTGGTCTTGCTCCCGAGACGCCTTGCAATGCGGTCCCGGGTGGCTCGGGACGTCACCGGTCTCTTGGAGCGGAAGCTGCTCGGCCTGTGTTTGCTGCTGTTCTTCTTGAATCCCCATCTCTTCAAGCGGGTCTTGCACATGCGCTCGCTGCCGGGATATATCAGCAAATATTTGGAAGACTATTCGGGGGATGATACTCACTTGGTGTGGAAATCGTACTCGGCAGACAGAGCTTCGACAACGTCCGGCAGTGGCATGTCCTGGCCGAGAAACAAGTACTTTATGATTTGTCTCTTTTCGTCCCAATCCTTCTCGGCGTATGACTGGGTGCGGCGTTGAGGTGATCGTGGTGTGTCGGTGGTGTCGGTGGCGGTGTTTGCCGACTGAGAGCCCGGCGACATGCCGCCCCAGCCAGTATACGATGCCGCCATGGCCATGACGAATGGCGCGCGGGGATCTAGTCGTTCTGTTGTGGCATATTATGAGCTGGTTGAGTTGCTGATGCTTTAAACTGGCCTTTGATGGGACCAAGATACCGGCGATAGTACCAAGAGTACGACTGAATGAAGGGACACAGAGGGGCTGAAGCACAGGCGATTTAAATAAAAATCACTGGATAAAGGCTACTCATATGCACAGGGAATGGAAAAGACTCCGCATGACGGTGTGGTGGTACACGGGTGTGTGTAGGGGGGAAAAGACCTCGCATTCAACCAGTCGGAGTGCAGGAGGCGATGTAGCCAAGGGGAAGAGGGCAAGGCGCTCTTGGCAAAAACGGCCGGGGTCCTGAAAAGGCCGGACAGGTGAAAGGCATCAATCAGGCTGGATGGTGAGGCTTTCGGGTATGGACTACGTAGAGGTTGCCTCCCGACTGGCTGCCTTGGGGCGCGGACGACTTTGCTAAGCAGCGGTAAGTCGCAAGATTAGCTACCTACCTAGGTATATGTTGACGTACAGCGACAGGTCTATCCATTTACCTCATCGATGTCTGGCCGCCTGCCTACACACTGACTATTTCAATTAGAAGTCTGTTGGACCGAGACTCTTTCTACCTAGGAACAGTGAACAACCAGGAGTGAAATTCGCAGGTGACATAAGCAGCGAGTCTGGATTGATGGAAGGGTTCGGATCGCGGGCACTGTGCTTTCTGTGATGGGTGGGGATTGAGGTTGTCGGGACCCAATCAGTAACAGTATTCTATGGGTTAGGGGAGCTAAGCGCAATGGACAGTGCTCTTTTTATCGAAGACGTCCTGGCTCCCACCTTCCCGCACCCTCTATTTCCTCTCCAACTCCCCCATCATCATAAGCTTCACTAACACAGTGTCAACGGGTAATCTCGCACTAATACAGGTAGTCAGGCCAGTATAAAATGTTCAACATGGCGTCTGTAACATTCGAAGTTGCTAAGGGCATCATTCTAAAATGCGACTGATACTTCGGTTTCTCTGATGATCCTATCCCTGTGGCTTTGAACAAGATATTCGTATCTGTTAAGCTGCCTTCATGCCACTTACACCGTCGGTCCCAATCATTGCTGTATACCTAAGTCTATGTCCTGCACTCCGCGACCTTAATCGAGTTCCGGTCTAGGTAGGCACCCGTCGACGGGCAGCATGGAGCCTAGATTCAAGCAAGAGATTCAACAGGTTCGTCAGTATTCGTCTCAAGACATCGCCATCCGGCCCACTACTTGGCTTGATCAAAGGAAGCCTTATTGACCTCACGTCCAACGCCTTAAGATGATGTACATAGCTGGGGAAACACAAGACCCCTCAACCCAGACCGTCAAACTCATCGAAGACATTATCCTCGACCAGGTCGTCCACATGGTACTTCCATCGCCATAACACACCCGGTACAACTATTCGCTGACAACCCCCAGCTCAAGACGGCAAACGACCTCGCCTTCCGCCGCGGCTCCCGCGTCTTCTCCAACAACGACCTCATCTTCCAGTTCCGCCACGACACAGCCCGCGTCGACCGTCTGCGCACCTTCCTAGCATGGAAAGCCATCCGCCGCACCGTCAAGGACGCGGATGACAAGGACTCCTTCGCCGACGAGGACATCGACGCCCCCGCGCCTGAAGATCCCCCTTCCTCCGCGCCGGCTGGCAAAGCTAAGTTCCCCGCGGTGTCGCTGCCATGGGACGTGTCGTCCTTCTTCCCAGAGCACCCGTTGGACGCAGACGACGACGCGGGGAGCAGCAGCAGCGCCGCCGCGCTGGAGAAACTGCGCCGTAACGACGAGCGCACGAGGGATATGAGTGTCGCTGAGTACGCGACGTGGTCCGAGTACCGGCACGCCTCGCTGACGTACCGCAAGGCGAAGCGGTTCCGTGAGTGGTGCGGGCTTGGTGTTGTTGCGGAGAATAGGCCCGGTGATGATGTGATGGATATCCTCGGGTTCTTGACGGCGGAGATGGTGCAGGGGCTGACGGGTGAGGCGTTGGGGGTGCAGCGGCTGGAGACGGCGCGGCGAGCGGGATGCCGGTCCGGAGGGGATGATTCGGAGGGCGGGGAGGAGCGGGGATTATTTTCGGCGCCGGAGGGGGCGAGAGAGCCGGTTGGGGAGAGGCATGTTAGGATGGCTTTTCAGAGGATGCAGGGGCGGACGAAGAAGAGCCGGGCATTGTTGAATGGGACCAGGCTTCCGGCACCGTCAGGTTTGAGGCTGGTAAGTGAGAGTCGTGATATTTGTATGTTATGTGCCTGACTAACACATAACACGAGTTGAAGCTTTGAGCATTTCGTTGGACATGCAGAGACATCATTGGATAAGTCTAACCAGACCATGAGTTGCATTAAAATGATCGACCGATCTAGGTATAATAAAAACTCTTACTAGTTCAAAAAAAAGAAGCAGAAGAAGACATTTTATTCGTGTTGTTGCTGTTGAGTTTTGCCCACTGTTGGACGGACGGACATCGTGCACGTGCGCACTGGCCTGCGAACAGTGGCTGCAACCAACGCAGCAAACAATAGTTAAAAAACACTGGCAGGGTACGAAAATACCGATTGTAAACCGACAAAAGCATGCGGGAGCGGGAATGCGACAGCTTCCAGTTCAAATGAACAAAAATGCAAAAGTTATGGCGTCAAGGACAGGATTCGAACCTGCGCGACCGAAGCCACTGCCTAAACAGCTGTCAGAAGATCTGATAGCAGGGCAGCCCATTAACCACTCTGGCACCTTGACTGATGAAATTTCAGGGGTAAATCACGTATAGGACCCCTTCCCCTCACCCGCTGACCCCGCCGACCCCGCGATCGCGTCTCTGGCAATCACAACGCCAGCTCCGTCGCCACTTTGTCTGCCGGATTGATAATTCTTTGGTAAAGAGGACTAACGGAGGTCAAGAACAGGACGTATTCAATGCATATGGGAGGCCTGCAATTTGCATTGTCGGGTCTTGGCTGGGCATCCGAAGCCGCAGGCCTGCAGGACCCGATGCTCCCTTCCGGACCAACAAACGGCAGCTTCACCCCTCGGGTACGACCCCACGAACGTCACATGACGATGACGTGAAAGTCTCGAGGTCTAAAACGGTTCACACCTGCACTTCTTTCCTTCTTCACTTACAGCTTTTGCCTTTTAGTTCTCATCTGAACCAGCTGTTTGCTTGAGCATCTCGACACATTGCACTCTCACCTACCTTCCCCGCTTCTCTCGAATTCAACAGCAAACCACCATCGGAAGCCGGCATCCGAACGACATACAGCAGTTCACCATGGCCACCGCACAGCAGATCAACCTCCCGGACGGACGGGTTCTCTCCTACCACCTCTCCAGCAACGGCCCGGAGCCCGTGGTTCTCCTGGCCAACTCGCTGTCGGCACCCTTCCAGGCATGGGACCACGTCGCCAAGGTGCTCAACGACAACGGCTTCCGCACGCTCCGCTTCGACCAGCCGGGCCACGGGCGCTCCTCGGCGCCCAAGGCGCTCGACACGGAGTTTGAGACGATAGCCGACGACGTGCACCACCTCCTCGTATCTCTCGGCATCGAGAAGCTGTTCGGCTGGATCGGCGTCTCGATGGGCGCGGCGACGAGCTTCTACTTCGTCAATAAGTACCCCGGCGTGGTGCACAAGGTGGCCATCTGCGACACCATCGCGGCGTCGCCCAAGAACGCCGGCGTGGAGGACGCCTTCGGCCCGAGGGCCAAGGCGGCGGGCGAGGCGGGGGACATGCGCGAGCAGGTCGAGGGCACGATGGAGCGGTGGTTCGGGAAGGAGTGGATTCAACAGAATGCGGAGGAGGCGGCGCGGGTGAGGGGGATCATGAACGAGACGACGGTGGAGGGGTTCCAGACTTGCATCCACGCGCTGCAGAGCGATCGGTTCGATATCCGGCCGTTGTTTGGCAAGGTCGGGGCCGGGGTTGACGAGGCGCTGCTGGTGGTGGGCGAGAAGGACGCCAATTTGCCGCAGACGATGGCGGAGATGCGGGACAAGGTCGAGGAGGGGTTCCGGGCGGTGGGCAAGGAGCAGAAGATTGAGCTCAAGGTGATCAAGAACGCGGGTCACGTGTGCTTCATTGACGGGTTTGAGCAGTTTAAGGAGGTTATTCTGGGATATTTCAAGGCTTGAGCCACGGCTGTTGTGTTGTGCCTTAGTGGACGACTACCTAGGTACTTGCAATGAATGGCCTTCCGTTCCCAGCCTCTGGGAGGTGAGATAGCAGGAATAACTACACCATACAGGTACTTACCTAGTTACCTTTCAAAAGCAGTTTTTAGGGGCAGAATAAAGAACAGAGAGCGCCGGACGTGGACCTCAAAGGCAATAGAGGTACAGAATACCTCCTGGAGGTACAAGAGATATTGTAGACATTGAAGTACTGCTTGGTGTACCTTTGTTCCTCGGTGAGGCGCCCAATCAAAACCACCCGGATTATCCCTCTGGGCCCGTGCCCTCACCTTTCCTCGCCGAACTCCCCAATTGGGCTTAGTCACCCGCGGCCACGGCCTCAGCCGCCCACTTCCAGCCTCTTTTTTCCGCAGATTTTCCCCTTTCGCCCAGCCCATCCCGCCATTCCACTGTCCACTGACTGCCGTCCAGCAGGTGCTCCTTCCTGTTGCTGGTCGCTCCCTGCTCCTGCTCTCCTGCTGCCCGTGCTGCGCTGCCCACAGCAACCGTCCAACAACCATCACCACCTTCGCTTCTTCCACCCACACACACACACCACACACACCATTCAACCACCACCCGTGCGGCAGACAAAGGCGTCGAAGCGCAAGAAAGAGCCTTTGCTCTCTCCTCTCTCTCCCTTTCCTCCCTCTCATCCCCGACCCTTCTTAAGTCGCTGCCTCCAGCGCTCTCGCTCTCCTCTTCCTCCGTCAACACCGCCGCCAATTCTCGTCTCCGCTCTGTTCCACCGCTGACGTGGTGCTGTGCTCGACGCGACACCTCCGCACCCGTCCACGCCGACAGACATTGGGACTTGGCACCTTTACGACATAATCGCAGTTTTACTTTAGCTTTTTCCTGCAGTGCGAACGAACCACGACGTTCTATTCCTTCGCGTCGACTCGTCCCCGACTCTCATTCGTCGCAAGCATGGCTGCCGCCGACGCTCACGCTGCTGCCCAGCAGCCCAACGGCACACCATCCGATGCTCGCTCCGTCGCCGACGAGCCCACAACCCCCCTCGAGAACGACGTCAATCCATTGAGCCTCTCGCAGGTGACGCTGCCATCGACTGAGATCCCCGGCTCCCCGATGGACCCCAACGCCTCGTTCAAGACAGAAGTTAACGACGACCGGATGAGCTCCGCCGCCGTGATCCCCTCGTCCCTGACGCCGCCCCCCTCGTCTCAGGCCGTGGCACACACCGGAGGCGGCGCTTATCAGCCTTCCTACGGTGCCTCCCAGCGCTCTGCCCTCTTCTCGCCGCCCGCTACGGGCCTCAACACGACAGTCCGACGCGATGGTGGTCTTGGTCTGGAATACGTGCCCCCCACCCCCCAGCAGGTCCTCGAAGCAACCACCGACGAACTACGAGCCATGATGCAGACGTGCATCGCCGAACATGCGAAGCTGAAGATGGAGGCCGCACACCACAAGCTGCAATACAATCTACTCAACCTTCAGGCCGAGGAGGACGCCAGCCGAGCTGCTGTCGAGCAGGAGATGGCCCGCCGCGAAGTCGACGCCCTTGTCAGAGCCGAGCCCTCGAAACACGCCGTTCTCGAGCTCAAGGACACACAGAACAAGTACCTCGAGATGAAGAGGATGTACGAGCAGGTCGTGGAGGAGAACGAGGAGCTGGCCCGCCGCGTCGACATGGGCAGGAAGGCCTTTTTGCAAAGGGGGGACGAGATTGCTGAGCTGAAGAGGGAGCGCGATGTTTTCTTGAACCGCATCTTGGAAAACCGCCAGCACATGCAAATACTGTGCAGTCCGGGCGGCATGTACCACGGCGCCATGGCCTCCAAGCACCAGGCCCAGCCGCAGCCGCAGCCGCACCAGCCGTCCGTCTCAACGCCACAGCAGGCCCGTCGAGGGACACCCAAGCAGACCCCGCGATCCGCTGCCCGCGATGCGCGGCTGGATCGGGACCATGCCGAGCCCATTGCCGCCCTGCTCCAGGCTCTCAGTCAGGACAACAACAACAACAACAGCGCGCCGACGACGCCGACAGCGGCGGTGGTCGGACCCGCGTCCCGCATGTCGTCCAAGCACACACGAAACGCGCAGTCGCTGTCGTCTCTACCTACGACGCCGCTCCCCCGCACCAACCGTCACGGGCACTCTGGCCTCCTGCCCTCGGCGAACCTCGTCCCCCAGAGCGAGCCCCGGCACCGTTACAGCAGCAGCAAGATCATCCCCGGCACGCCGCCGCCCGTGCCACCGGCCAGCGAGCCCGCTCAGAAGAGCCGCGAGAGCACCATCTCCGTCTCGGACAACGAGGAGCTGGCCCGCCAGGCGGTCGAGTCGTTTGCCAAGTCGGCGCACCTGTCCCAGGGATCGCGCGGCGGCTCCCGGGGGGCTCGCCGGCCTCTACCGGGTGGTTCCCGCAACGAGGACGAGGAGGAGGCCTACGAGAGCCAGGCCAGCCAGGCCGCGCTGGAGATGCTGCGCCGCGACCCTCGCGAGAGCTTCGAGGTAGCCTCGTCGATCGGCTCCCGCGACGGCACACCCGCGCCGGCGGAGAAGAGCGCGAGGCTGCAGGCGAAGCTCTTCCCAGCCATGACCAAGAACCGCGAGGCGCCCGCGAAGCGCAAGTTCAACGAGACGGCGACCAACGCCCAAGAGGCGCTGTCCAACATTGCGAGCCAGTCCAAGAGGATGCGCGCGGCGAGCGGCGGCGCTGACGATGCGCGCAGGGTCGGCCTTGGGATTCACTAGCGAGGGCGGGTGAGCGCGGATGGTTCATCCGGTGGCTGGGAGGAACACGCAGAGGGTCGATAGTAGCAGAGGCACCAGCATGGGGGTCCCCCCCTCACCCCCAGTCCGAAGCGAAGCGGTGTGTGGGGATAGCACGGCGGCAGCGGCGTTGGACGGCGAATTATTTTTTTCTACAGGGAGCAACTGACGTGGCAGAGCTGCACACTTTACGGACACGGAAAGAGAAAAAATTGTTGCATTGCGGATGATACCACCGACTGGCAGGTCGTTTGTCTTGGACACCAGAGGAGATTTTGCACCTGAGAGTCGACATTCTTCAAGTAGGTAGTTAAAGAAGACATTAGATGGGACTTTCATGACGAGTTGATCAAAGAAAGGGGGCACGGATCTATGAATGCCCACTACAACAGCAGTGCACCACAGGAACCGTGACAGCCGAGACCACGGACTCTGGCCAGGGTTGTCCAGCGAAGGAATAGCTAGACAGGGGGTCCCCCGGGATGGCGAACCAAGGGTCGCTTGCCTCTGAAGAGGAGAGATCCAGAACCCGCAAACTCGAGAAGATGCTGCATATGATATCCACCCAGGCGCACAATCATGATCATGCTGCCATTTCGTGCCGTTATCACCAGCGCACCATGCCTCTCCGTGCATATCTGCGCCCACTCCAGAGAAAAGGGTTCATGTACAAGACAGACTTTCCCCTCAGTCCGTGCAGATGGCCCAGTGTGGTCTCGTTCTTCACCGAAGGTTAAACTTGACCGCCGATCGGAAACGCACTCTCCCGCCACCCCTCTTCACACGAACATTGATAGTGGTTGTAGCGTTGCTTGGAGTACTCTATTGTCTTGCCGTGTTGCCGGCGCGGTTGAGGTTTCGAGTTTGCTGCAATTACAGATCTCTCCCGGTCTCATCCCATCTGGAATCTGAAGTGCAGGTTCTGAAGCTTTTTTCGAAAGAAATTCGTCCCATTAAAAAGTCTGGAGAAAAGCCTCGGCGCTCGGAGGTAGATCCAACAATCGGGGGGGCGTTTGCGGGCTTTTTTTTCATCTCACCGCTTCACCTCGAGGGAAGCGCGTGCGCGCCGCTGCTCTGCTCTACTCGACTGACCCCCGCCCCCGAGTATACCATAACCCCTGTCGAGCACGATTTACTCCCTATTTTCCGCGATCCCTTATCCCAGCCCACTTCACCTCGTCACTCAACTCAACTTCACTTCTCCGCCTCACTCACACACTCCACGAACGCAAACAACGCACGCACTAAGAGGTGGAAAAAAAAGAGGGAAAGGGAAGGAAAGAAAGATTTGAACAACGCACACGATGATGAGGGATCACCCGAGCAGCCCCCGCCAGGGATCCCCCGCGCCGCCCCAGGCCGCCCCGCGGACGCTATCCGACGAGCTGGGCGACTTCATGTCCTCGAGCGACGACTACGACGACGACTACGAGAGCCATCGCGCGGAGGAGGAGGAGGAGGATATGGAGACGCCCATATCCTCGAGGAAGAGCTCACAGAGCGAGGGGTACTTTGACCAGAACAACAACACCGACTTTGAGCACACCGAAGAGAGCGACGCAACGGAGAACGAGGCGGAGCGGGGTGATGTTTTTAATCCGCGGCCTTTTCCGGATTTTTCGACGGTTAGGAAGTTCCCACGCTTCGAGGACGAGGACGCGTGTGAGAGTAGGCCCGCGACGGCGACGTCGCAGAACCCCCGCGCGCCGCCGTTCCGAAGATCTTCTACGTGTCCCGTGATTACTCCCGACTTCTTGTCGAGCGCCGCGGAGGAGGTGGTGAGGATCATGCCCGGCCAGGCCGAGTACATGAAGCGCATGGTCGCGGGCTGGCGGGAGATCCAGAGGCGGTCGAGCGTGAGCGCGATACAGCAGGTTGCGACTGAGCACGGCGGGCGCGGGGAGAGGGCGAGGCCTAGGACTGCGCCTAGTGTTCATCCCCCGGTTGTGAATTTTGCGTCGTTTCCTAGGACGGTGCCGGAGAGGGTTGAGGAGGATGTCGAGGAGATGCCCCCCATGCAGGAGGAGGAAGAGCCACCGCGGGAGGAAGTCTCACGCCCATCGACGCCGTCTGAAAGAAGCGAACCCGAGACGGAGGAGAGGGAGGCGGAGAAGGTCGAGACGACGCTGGACGAACTACGCGCGTTTGCGAAGCAACGAGCTTCCGCTGCGATGTTGACGTCCCCGCAGGACCAGAGCGAGAAGTTCGCCGTCGCGGAGAGGTGCATCGACGCCATCGGGAGGGTGTACGACCGCAAGCGCCGCGAGCGCGGGAGGAGGAGGAGGAGGTTGGGGGTGAAGTGCGTCGCGGCGCTGGTGCGGATCTGCGAGATGTTTGCTAGCGAGGGACCCGACGGCGGGGCGTATCGGTTCGAGCCTGTGCTTGAAGGGTTTGAGAGCGATGCGGATGATGAGGACGAGGAAGGAGAGGAGAGGTTTCCTAGGCCGAGTCCCATTACGAGGGCTTGGTGCGAGGAGCAGAGCGATTTGACGGCCGTTGGGTCTGGGGATTATTTCTTCGCTGAGGGGCGGGAGAAGATGCGCTTGCCGGCTTCGCCTACGAAGGATCCGTATGATGATCGGAGGCATGCTGCGCTCGTTGAGCAGGCTAAGGCCGAGCTTGCGACGTTGCTTGCCGAGGCGGAGGCGGAGCGGAGGACGCCCTTCGAGGAGCGGCATTCAAGGGTAGTCTACGCGGTCGAGGCGTACCTGGCCCGGTTGTCGGAGATGGAGGCCTCGCATGACGCCGAGTTCCGGTGGCACGAAGAGATGAAGGCCTTCCACGCGGCGATGGGGTCTTCTAGGAGAGTGCTCGCGAGCTCGGAGCCGGGGGCCGCCATGGCGCTGGTCGCGAGCTTGAGCTTTTGTTTTATTCCGATCGCGACCGTGTTGTGGTACGTCACCGAGCCGACGACGACGTGGATGCTGTGGAGGATTTTCATCCCGATTGGGTGTTACTTCTTGTTGCTGGCGGGGTTTTACGTCGATCAGAAGACTGCGCATGATGCGCTTTATGAGGAGATGGTGCCGAGGGAGGCGAGGGAGATGAGGAAACGGCATCGGAGGGAGAGGGAGTTGTTGCAGGGGGCGCATGAGAAAGCGCTGCAAAGGTTGCATTCTGCTGAATAGGGTATATGAATAGGGTATATGAATAGGGTATATGAATAGGGTATATGAATAGGGTATATGAATAGGGTGTATGAATAGGGTGTATGAATAGGGTTTATGATAATGATATTATGATGTCTTCTCTGTCAGTCTCGGCTGCTCATGGTGACTGTCTCGGTGTCGCCTTCTGTTGTGTGTATTCTCGTGAGGTACTGGTTAGCCCAGGAAGATTCAAGAGGGGATCGAGATGAGATTGAGGTGAGATCGGACGGGACCTAGCGAGCAGACGAAGGAAACGACGTTTCTCAAGGCGTCATGTAATGAGATACTGTGACATCAAACCACTCTGCGTCACCATGATGAGCCTGTCGGGACGTTGGGGAGAAGGAACCTCGGACTTCACATTATCCACGAGCATGAAGCTGGACAACCTACCCGCAGAGTTCAACAAGAGTCTGAGAAGATACTGTAGATGTAGACAGCTGGTACTTCCTATGAAACGGGCGAGCCTGATCGACAAGCAAGATCTATCTGTCTCGTGATCTGGGGTATTAGCTCGTCGACATGAGAAATACATACACAACCACAACCACAACCATCAAGCACCCCCTCCACACCGACTACCCTTCACAGCAATGCTCGGCTCACGCCTCCAGTCAGGCCAAAAGCATCGGGGAGCTGGAACCCCGGATACAGCTCCTTCATCCGGGCAACGCTGTCCTGGATAATGTCGTAGCCGAAGTGGAAGTCGTAAAACTCTTCCGGCTTCGCTGAACACCCCTCCCATCAGCCTCAGTCTTGCGGGGAGCACACGGAGAGCACTTACTGGGGATCCTCTCGACGGGCTGCACAAACTCAGACGCCGCCTCCCGGATCTTGTCGGCCTCGTCCTGCGCCGCGTTGCTGAAGATGGTGATGGCGCTGGCTCGGTTTCTGCGGATGCCCTCGAAGACCTCGAGACGCTCGGCGACGTCTGCTCCGGAGGCGTTGGAGAGGCAGATGCCGAGGGCGATGCCGTCTTCGATTGCTTGGGCGCCGCCTTGGCCCTGGTCTGGGGTGCGTAAGTCAGATGTCGCATATGAGGACGAAGGCCTGCTTACGGGGCAGCATGGGATGGGCCGCGTCTCCGATGAGGATCGTGCGGCCCTTTCGCCAGGTCGGGATGGGAGCTCTGTATAGGAGGGGCCATTGCTTGACTTCGCTTGCCTTGCTGTTTGCTATCAGTCTCAGTTGTCCTAGCGGGGCCTTTGGATACCAACTCGAGGAGTGCCAAAACACTCGGGTGGAAGTTGGAGAATCTCTCTAGTAAATGCGACTTGTCGACGGGTTCGTGCCAGTCTAGGATCGGTCAGCATCCCCGCCGCACATCTCAAAACCGAACCAACCTTCTTTCGTAGACGTCCCGACCTCGCTGTGGAAGATTCCGATGCAGTTCAGCACCTCGCCACTAACATCGTCAGTCTATGACAAACATAACAGATTCCCGGCGGCGCGTACTCTCGACAAGGGTACGTGACGATGCGCTTCCCGTCCCCGAGGAACATTCTGACACTGCCCTCGGCGGACTCAAAGATTTCAGCCGTGGCGGGGTCGGATAGCACGTCGTCCATGGGAATCAGGAACCGGTAACAGAAGTTGTCCCGCTCGGCGGGAGACGCGGGGTTCGGCGCGCCCAGGACCGCCTCGACACCGCCGCTGTGAATGCCGTCCGCCACGACGACCACATCCGCGACTACCGTCGTTCCGTCCGCAAGTGTTACGGACGCATTTTCCGGATCCTGTACGCTCGTCAGCCCCAACCACCCTGCAAGACACATCCTCAACCCACGTAGCTGGCCACCTCACACCCCAACCTAACATCCAACGGCAGCATCCCCGGACTTTCGACAGTGGCCATGCGCTTCAGCTCCTGGTGCAAATCGACACGGTGGGCAAAGTACCATGGACACCCGTACCCCTCCGCGACGGAGCCTAGGTCCAGCTCGTGGACGAGGGACAGCGTGTCGCCGCGGAGGCGCCTGCTACCTGCGGCCGGGACGAACCTCGCGCGCAAGGGGTCCATGCCGAGGGCCAGCAGCGGCCGGGACGCGTTGGTCTGGACGTTGATTGCCGCGCCGATTTCATTGTTTAGGGTGGACTTTTCGTAGACGGTTACGCGGTGGCCGGCGCGGCGGAGAGAGATTGCGGCGCTGAGGCCTGCGATGCCGCCGCCTACTATTGCGACGTCTAGCATCTTGCTTTCGAGTTTCGAGTGGGAGCCGGGCAGATATCGTGATGCTATTGTGCGGGATTACTAGGTCCAGACGTCGGTCGTTGCAGAGCCAGAGGTGGGGGAACGAGGGATGGACGACCGTTGGCTCGGGAGCGGGAGAGCTTCCAACTTTAACCTACATCATTTTCCTGCGCCGCGGGAGAGATCAGACGCTGGGAGAAGTCGGGGATCTGCAGAGCAGGATTCGCGGCTGAGATCAGGGTCGCGGCCGGGCGCCTTCATGTGCATTAGGCCAGCCGCCACGACGAGGGGCGCGTACGCGGTGAGGAAACCGGCCCAATGGGATCGGGACATCGCCGACGGCGTCTTTAGCCGGGCTTGATCCTGCCGCCTCGAAAGCTTCTTTTTCCTCCGTGGGTTGCTTTTGGGCGTCTTCGTCATTGGATCGCGTCGCGCCGTTGAAGCCGGGTTTCTGCGGGGAGCTGACATGCATCGGACCGGACCGATCGTGGGGAAATCCCGGCAGGGTTCGCTCTGTTGCTAGAACTGTGGAGCTAAACGACCGGTCAAATGCCTGAGCCGTTCTCTGGAAGCCAGGTAAAGGCCACGATTATCGTCGATACCTGCACTTGGCATGTCGCCGTGTAGGTAAGCCAACTGTCCCAAGATGTGCTGCTATTGGTCTGCGCAGGAAGGGCATTTCCGAGCTTCTTTCAGTTGCAACGGCGCCTCTGCTCAAGTTTTACTGGGCTCTGTAACTCTCTGCAAGATTAGCATGGAATCTATACGTCGGGCGGTGTTGTTGATTATCTCGATTGGCAACTGTGGCCGTACTGGTGGCTGACGCTGAGGTGAAGAACCCGAGAAAAAGAGACCAGCACTTTGCTCATACTCGCCATATTCACATGCACCTCGCAACAATTCTATTGTTGCAAGTCTCTCGACAAAGGACCTAGACAATTAGGGTACCTTGGTGTCTGACTCTGGTCGCCTAGCGGATGCATTAGCGGGTCAAGAGTCAAGATGGATTGAGCTGCCTCAATTGGACCTGCAGCAGCAACGTCATCGTCGCAGTGTCTGAAGACTCGCTCATATCGAGAGACACTGCGATGTCCGAAAATCTCCAGCAGATCCTGTTCAAGGTTGCGCTTTGAGAGCTCGCAGATCACACGCTCAGGTGGACTCTCGAGTTGGCCATGGTCCTTCGAAACGATGATCGACGACTGCAACAGCAAAGGAATGACTGTTGCCAACCTAGGGGAAGATGCAATACGAATACTCGGTCGCAAAGGGACGCCCCCACGGAGGGATCTCGCATTCCTATCGGCGGTGCTGGGCTGCGGCGGATTTAAGACCCATTTCTGTCGATCATCGTTCCCCGCCAGAGCTCGGGGTCGGTTTCGGGGTCTCGATGTCATCCAATATCCCGCCCAAATGCCGTGAAATCTGTGGTTCATCCGGGCAGCTTTATGAGATGCGACGGGCTTGCCAGCGAGTTGCGACGGGTTCTCGGGAGCCAAGTCTGGTGGTCGAACAAGAGACGCCAATAAGGAGCGCCCTTTCGTCTCATGCCTATTTCCATCATCCAGCCCCATTGTCAATCAAGACATCCAGGATGGCCGATTCCGAACTCGAGGACTGGGAATTTGCAACCCCACGAACTGCGTAATCGTGACCTGGCGATTCGCTGGCCAAGCCTCCCCCCGCCGAGCCGTCGCTAGGCTAGCCACCATACCAAGAGCAATGCTATGTTGCGGAGGGATCCGTCGATGGCTCGAGGGCCAGTCAAGTGCGAGACCGAATCCGAGACCGACCACTCATAAGGGGAGTTAAAGCATTGACTGCCGGATCGCAACCGGCCTTGTGGAGCGGACCCATGGCCCATGGGAGGGAGCAGCGTCTCTCTCCTATGTGCCGTTGCCGTACGGCAATTCCAGTGAAACTCCGCGGGTGGAGTCTTGCTTCCTCCGCGCAGGAAGAAGAAGCAATGTTACCGCGAGTGTGATTTGTGCCAGGGCATGGCTAACATGCAACGCCTTTTCTCTTACCAACAGACCCTCTCCTGGCAAGATCAAAGCGAGAATGGAGCTACCAGGATCCGGCGAGGGCGTCCCCGCCTTTTAAGGCGTAGATACTATCTTCTTAGCTCGTTCTTTTCTTCTTTTCGCGCTCGCTTTCGTCTGAAGTTGCTAATAAAACCGTCGCGTTGGGACGCCTCGGTCGTTGGTTAGAAAGCTGAGGGTCTCACGCTTCTTTACCATCACCACCACAACCCTCACTCACCCTCGCTCACTCGCTGGTCGTTATTCTGCTAGCATTTGCCTTGCTCTGAGGAGCACACGACCGCATCATGGCACTCATTACTTTCGGCCTCGCCAACACCATCGGCCTGGTCTTTGGCCTCGTGAGTCCAGTCCTGCCCTTTCTCGACACTTAGATCAACCACCCAGACATTCGGGTACAGGGATTCATCTAACAAACTCTCGCAACCACCAGGCCTTCGTCTACGTCTTTGCCCATGCCTTCTACAACCTCTTCCTCCACCCCCTGAGAAAGTTCCCTGGCCCTCTCTCGATGCGCGCCTCGCGATGGCCCTTCTGTTACAAGCTCCTCACGGGCACCCTGCCCTACGACATGCTCGACCTGCACAACCGCTACGGCCCCGTGGTGCGCATCGCCCCCGACGAGCTCGCCTTCCACGACTCGCGCGCTTGGAAGGACATCATGGGTCACCGCGCCCAGGGCGGCGCCGAGATGGACAAGTCGCAGAAGTTCTACCGCGCCGTCCCCGGTGCACCCTCCGACATCGTCAACTCCGGCCGCGAGGAGCACTCCGCCCTGCGCCGCTCGCTCGCCCACGGCTTCAGCGAGCGCAGCATGCGCGACCAGCAGCCTATCATCATGAAGTACGTCGACCTGCTTATGGAACGCCTTCGCGAGCACGGCGCTGGTGGGGATAAGGCGCTTGATCTGGCTGCTTGGTACAACTACACCACGTTTGACGTTATTGGCGACCTGGCTTTTGGCGAGGCTTTTGGATGTCTTGATGGGTCTGACTACCACCCCTGGGTTCGCGCCATCTTCCAGCTCGCTCGCGTCGGTACTGTGCTGCAGACCGCGACGCACTACCCCTTCATCAAGACCCTCATGATGGCCTTGGTGCCCGAGAGCGTGAAGCGTCAGAGGGAATCACACGAGGAGTTCACCAAGGCGAAGCTCAGGCGCCGTCTCGAGCTGGGCCAGGACCGCCCGGACCTGATCGAAGGCCTGCTCAAGAAGAAGGACGACTGGGTAAGGGCGCACTTGCCAATCTCCCGACGGAAACCTGCGTTCTAGGTACTGACACCCGGCCGTAGAACATGACCTTCGACAAGCTGAGGGCCAACTGCGGCATCCTCATCATCGGCGGCTCCGAGACGACGGCCACCCTGCTCTCTGGAGTCACCTACTTCCTCCTGACGAACCCCGAGCCGATGCGCAAGCTCACCGAGGAGATCCGAACCTCCTTCAAGAACGAGAGCGAGATCGACTTCGTGTCCGTCAACAACCTACCTTACCTGCTCGCATGCCTCGAGGAGGCCCTCCGCATGTACCCTCCCGTCCCCATTGGCCTGCCTCGCATCGTCCCGGCAGGCGGCGCGAAGATTGCCGACGAGTTTGTTCCCCAAGGCGTGAGTCGATCTTTGATGAGTCGGAGAGGGGATCTAAGCTGACACTCGCATAACTAGACCACCGTCTCCGTCTACCAGTGGGCCATGTACTACTCGGAAAAGAACTTCAAGGACCCTAGGAACTACCACCCCGAGAGGTGGCTCGCCGACCCCGAGTTCGCGAGCGACAACAAGGACGCCTTCCAGCCCTTCCACCTCGGACCCCGAAACTGCATCGGCAGGAAGTGAGTGGTTTCCCCTCCCCTTCTGCTGCCCCGCACTTCACGCGGACGTGATCGCTCTTGTTACACGGATTTTGCTAATACGCGTATAACACAGCTTGGCGTACGTCGAGATGCGCATCATCCTCGCGCGCATGTTATGGAACTTTGACATGAAGATTGCCGACGACAGCCACGACTGGGTCGGCCGCCAAAAGATTTACCTGCTCTGGGAGAAGGGGCCGCTCAACGTCCACTTGACCCCCGTGAAGCGTTAATAAGTGCGGTGTCGTGAATACGAGGGGCGGGTATCGCGAGGCGCACCAGATTAAGCATGCCGCTCGAGTTGTTGTCATTATCTTTGCACAGCATCAGCATCGTCAACGCCCCCGTTGATGGTTGTACAGCGAGCGTCGTCGCGTTTCTTTTGTCGGGCTTGGCACCTAGGAAGTTGAGAAAGCATATCATGTACGCTATGTCACGACGAGTATAGACTTTTGGTATTTCTTTAGTAGATAAATCTTAAAGGCCACGTACGATTCCAATGGTTCGCAGTTGTCAAAGTTAGGCTTTTGACTGAATTAAGGGCGGTGCTGACTCAAAAGCTTCTCCTACCTGGATTAGCGACCATGAGAGCCAATGGAGAGCCGTGGATGTGAGAGAACATCTAGTTCAATCTTGGTATTTCACCGTAGATTGCCGCATACTTGGGGCGAAACCAGACGAAGTCAACAGCCGCAGGCATCAAGGGAGCTATTCCAACCAGTGAGCCCCGCCTCTTCGTCAGTAAGCTTGGCCTCTCAAACGACGCGCCAGGAACGATGTAGTACAATTATACCGTCTTTTTTACCCCTCAGCTGAGCCAGTGTTGCTGTACCACCCATGCAATGCCCCTTCGGCGGATTCAAGAGTGCAAGGTTACGGTACATCCTTTGCGGATCCAATGCTGCGTGGTGCAAGCACGAGAACTTCGGTCTCACTACAATCTTGAAGATGTCGTGAAACGCCGAAGAGAGCCGTCCTGCTGTGCTGTGTTCCACGTGTTAGGTACCAACCCATGGAAGCGTAAAGAGGTAACATGAAGTATATTAAATCGAACAACTGACTTCGAAGTCGAAACTTGAAACTTGTTGTGGTCTCCTCGTGTTCAGATCTTGAATTACTAGTCTACTGATATGTTAGCTGGTATAGAAATGTAGAACGGAGAAGAAGATTGTCAATCTTTCTAAATCAATCCGTCACAAAAGCTACATGCACTGATGATCAGGGTCTGAGGAGACGGGATGACAACTAGGAGGCGGGGGAGACACGCAGCCCAATCAATGACCAATGTTCATCTGGAAGTGCCGGAGTGGCATCAAGGCTCGCCGCCTACACTCAGACTTGACGTTGTGATGGGCAGCGAGGATCTGCATGTGACGATGTAACTACGCGTCGCTTCCCATCCGGCGCCTGCGTAAGGTTCGTCTCTGGGAATGAGACATGCATCTCCCAGATTACCCCGCCCTCTCTGGGCGATGGAAGAACGAGTGAGGGAGCGCTCGGCCGTTCAGAGTTGGCTGCGCGAAGTTTAAATCAGGGATCTGCTCAACCTTCTTATGCTCATGAGAGTCAAGACTATAAACATCGGCAATGAGCACCTGATTGTTGACATCCGCCTTCTCCGGTTCTGCTTCTTATCTTCTCGCGTCGTGGTCATTGACTCGTCTGTTTATTGCCTAAGACCGGCAGCGCCAGCCAACCCGGCGACTACCTAGCAGAGCCCTTTTCTCACCGAACACCCCGACAGACTCCAAACCATGCGGTGGTTCGGGAAGGCCTCGATAGCCACGATGCTGTCCAAGGCTTGGGCCGCGGAGCTCTCGCCAGGCCCTCTGACACAGCACGTCAACATCTTCACAGGCACGGCGCAGAACAGCAACCCGGGCAACGTCTTTGCCGGAGCTTCCGTGCCGTTCGGAATGGCCAAGGTGACTATCCAAGTCGCCGGCTACTCACCAGCGGGCTACGTCTCCGAATCGACCGAGCTGACGCGCGGGGTGTCTCCGTTGCACGACTCCGGAACCGGCAGCTCGGCGGGCAGCTACGGCAACTTCTGCATCATGCCCGTCGTCTGCAACGACTTCTCGGCATGTCCCACACTCGAGGAACCACGGTCTCTGCGCCGCGTTGGAGATGGGAACAATGACACTGGCTTTCCGGGCTACTTCAGCACGCCTCTGGCCAACGGTGTAAAGATCGAGCTTGCTTCCACTCAGTCGGCGTCTCTTGAGCGGTACACATTTCCGGAAGGCACCACGCCGACCTTGGTTCTTGACTGGACCGACGACTCGCAGCATTCCTTCCGTCAAGGAGAGATGCGTGCTGATTGGGGTACGCAGCGGGTGGTCATGAACGGCACGTTTCGAAGCAGCTTTGGGCCGGGCCGGTTTACCTACACGGCTTTCCAGTGTGTCGACTTGGCCTTGGCTGGAGCCATGACGGATCACGCGTTCTTCGGAGGCAACACCAACGACTTGGATACTCTTCGTTCAGATCTGAGCAGCTGGAACCTGCCTCTTGTCTCTGAGTTGGAGCAACCCTTGCAAGCTGGCGCCATCGTTCGTTTCCTGCAACCTCCGGGGAACAGATCTATTCTCGTGCGTCGAGGCGTCTCTTACACCTCTCCTGATGTTGCCTGCAAGAACATGGAACGCGAGATCCCTGATCCAGACTTTGAAAAGGTGGTCATGGCAAACAACGCCCTTTGGGAGGACAAGCTGAGCCGAATTACACTGTCAGACGACACGACCGACCCCATCCGGAAGTTGTTCTACACGTCGTTTTATCGGACTTTCTTGTCACCCAATAATGCCACAGGCAACGCACCGCCACCATATACGGACTCTCCGCACCCGTACTTCGATGGTCTCTATTGCTCGTGGGATACCTACCGAACTCTGTTTCCCCTGATAGCCCTCACTTCTCCCCGAGAGATGGCTCAGATCGTCGACACGTACGTCGACGGATTTCGCAAGGAGGGCTGGCTACCAGAATGTCGAGCGAACAACGTCCGCGGCTGGGTCCAGGGCGGCAACAACGGCGTCCCCATCGTGGCCGACTTCGTCGTCAAGTACGCCGAGCACGCGGACAGGCTCGGGGTCAACATGGAAGACTTTTGGCAGGCGCTGAAGCACGACGTCGGCGAGACACCCGAGAACTGGGACTTCGAGGGCCGCCGCACCGAGACGTATAACAAGTTGGGTTACGTTGCCTACAACTATCTAGATACCAACGGAAGGGGCCAGAGAACGCGGGAGGCGAGCCGCGGATTGGAGTATGCATTCGGGGACTTCACTGTCGGTATGGCGGCGCGCGCACTTAAGCAGCCGGCGTCTGTGTCGGATGAGCTGTTTAACCGCAGCTTGTCATACCGAAACAACTTCAATCCGGACATCCAGTCAGACGGCTTTTCCAACTTCGTGGCCCGACGGTTCCAGAATGGCACTTTTGCGCCGTCACAGCCGGTTGACTGCTCTCCACGCGACAACAACTCTTCGCGGCCGTGTAGCTTGCAGTATACAAACACTTGGGGTGTCTATGAGAGTTCCAGCTGGGAGTACAGTCTATACGCACCACACGACGTGAAGGGGCTAGTCAGTCTTCTAGGCGGCAACAAGACTTTCGAGGATCGTTTGCACCGCTTCTTTGACGGGGACTACTACCTCCCCGGAAACGAGCCCAGCTTCCAGACGCCCTCACTCTTCCATCACGTTGGAAAACCAGCTGCTTCGGTCAAGCAGGTACGCCGCATCGTCTACGACAATTTCAACCTGACTCGCAGCGGCCTGCCCGGCAACGACGACAACGCGGCCATGGCGAGCTTGCTCACGTGGTATCTTCTCGGCTTCTACCCCGTGCCCGGTTCGGGTGAAATGCTGGTGCTCTCGCCGTTCATGCCTGGGTACGTGGTGAAGAACGAGTTGATGGGTACTGTCAACGTCAAAGTCACGGGCTTTGATCCCACTAGTCTGGCTCGCGACGTTCCTGCTGGTGCCCGCACGTACGTTGACACCGTGAAGCTTGATGGTGTACCGAAAGGACGCTGCCGCATTGATTTCAAGCAGTTCTTCGCCACGAAAGAAGTGGAGTTCCTCATGACGGACTTGAAGAAAGATGGATGCGACGGTCAGGAGCCGAGCAGTGTGAGTAGCGGAGGGTTCGCTTTGTGATTCTTTAACGGAGCTTAGTTACAACTAGAATGTTGCTTTTCGAGATACATAAGACAGCTATCCTTCTCATACGAAAACACACCGCGTTATGCAAAGCATTTGTTTATCTCAGACACCGCGAACTTCTCGAAACCCAATTGCAGTGGGAATCCCTCTTTCTCTGCCCCTCCATCTGAATCATCGCTGAAGTCGTTCGTCAGGCATCTCTGCACAACTCGCCAGTACACCTCTCCGACCATGGGCAATAATCTGTCGCAGTAGTCCGTGACAATCTTGATTCTGAAATCAGAGTCATCCTTGCAAGACCGTCGCATATTGCCCAGGGGTCTCCAGAGCCCGATCTCGAGGAGTACCAAGCCAAGACTGTAGATATCGAACTGGGCTCGGTATCGAGGCTTCTTGGATGAGCTTGAGTGCGCATGCATCTCTGGATGGCTATACAAGAGTATTGCGCCCCTCTTGTTCTTGAATCCGGCTGTAGATACTGAGAGCGTCTCGGACAACTCCATGGGGTGGTCGGGCCGAGAAAGGTCCCAGCCGACGAGGTAGAATGGCGGTAGTGGGCGAAAGAGAGCTCTCTCGGACCTGGAAACTGCAAACGCGCCTTCCGGACCGCTCCTTGGGACCATTGCTTGTGTGGCTGTTGAGGAAGAAGCCGGAATAGACTCATGTTCCCAGGAGCATATGATGTTGTCGCTTCTGATGGATTTGTGCAGCCAGTCAACAGAGTGAAGGTGGTGAATGGCGGCGATGAGGCCCTTGGCGAGACGAAACCTTTGTCCCAGCGTTGCGGGTAATGGACTCTCCCGAATCAAATCCTGAAGGGATCTGAAACGATTGGAGTTGGATCCATCGATCGAAAAGACAATGCCGATTCTTAAGTTATCTGTGTCGTTGACGAGGCCCTTACAGGAAAGAGTCATAAACTTATGGAATACGTCGTTTCTGTTCAAGAGCCCAGCAAGTCCTCCGAGCCGTAAGGTCTGCTCGAGCCCGATTGGCTGATCCCGGCTGTAATGCTTCCACTCAACCAGGACCTGCTTGTCCTCAAGTGAAGTCAAAGTTCTGTAGTCGCCGTGTGGAAGACTGCCTCTCTTGAAATCGTTGATCTGATACACATTCGTTCTTCTGGTGGTCTGGCCAGCATTCGGGACAATTATTGATGAAGACACCGAGACTGAATCGTCGACGTCGTGGTCTTTCCGCTCCTGCTTCTGCCAAAGCTTGATTTTACTCATAGCCTTAAGGTCTGAACGCGTGGTCGCTGCTTCGATGGGGGTGTCACTGTCGACAAGGTCGAGGATCGTCATATCCGTCTGGCGGTCGACTTGTGCCTGATGCTCTTGGTCGAGGAGATCGCGCAGCAGGTCGTTCGTCTTTTCGACGCTTTTCAGCAAACCTTCGATGCGGCCTTTGTCGGAGGTCACCCACTTCGTCCTCAGCAACACGCTGGAGCTCTTGAGGATCGTATCCGATTGAGAGGAAGCGCTGTATACAGAAAACACGTCGCTTCTAGAGGAAGATGGCTTTGGATCCTTGCGCAGTAGCTTGGTAAACATGGATGGCTTCTTGCCCTTCGGAACTTGCAACCTTTCTGAACTCGGCTGCTGGTTAGATTCGGACGATGCCGGCGGTTCTTCGTACTGCTTGAGAATCTTCGTGGCTTCGGAAAGCCTTTCCTTCATATCTTTCAAAGCCTCTGATATAAGTTTCGTAAGCTCTGAGTTTCCTGCCCCCAGCTTCAGTCGAGGGGTACCCTGCAAAGAAGCGTGATCGTTCAAGACGGCATCTTCGCAAGTTGAACGTCCGTGGTCAGGCAGTGACTCCTGAATCCCCAAAATCATACACCACTTCTCGAACCACAAAGCCTGAATCAGAAGACTGAAACGAGCATCATTTTGCTCTCGAGTAAGGGGTGTAATCCTCTTGATGTCCTTGACAATAGTCAGACAGGTCTGGGCAACCTGGATGAGCTGTACTGATGCTGCCACCGCCCCAAAAATTTCGAGGCCGCCAGCTGACATATTGCTCAAGCCCAGAATCAGAATGATGGAAGCCTGGGACGTGTAAGAGAGGGTCGCGGAATATGAATTTGATACTTTCAAGGATGAACAGATGAAAGAATCCTGACATGGCTATCCATAATCCAGCCTGATCTGATGAGCTATTTAAGGCAACGGTGTTGGAGGTGGCTGAGGCGAGACATCGAAACTAGTGTCTTGTCTGATAATATTGGTGTTGGAATCACAGGTGATGTGATAACCGTATACGGTTGAAGCCTTTCGGCAGGGTGAAGCATCAGTTATTCTCTTGTGATATACTGGTGCCTAGCGAGAGAAAAGGGCCAGCAGGCAGAGGGCCTGCTGGTAAGCTAGCTATATAGAGAGTGAAAGCCTTTGGGGTCATAGTTTAGGTTCCTGAGAGACAAGGACCCGAGTTGTGCGTAACTGCCCGGTTGCCTCCGGCTCTCGGGCCAGGCACACGGCAGCTGGGGATATTCCGATAATTGGATCTTCATTGCATGCTGACTGCGTTTACAAGCACTCAATTGGCTCGCCTCTGGCACCCTGGTTGCCTGGCATTGACGAGAGCGAATGATCAAAATAAGGCGTTTTGCCTGCCTAAACCCCACCTTGTGGTCATTGCCACGCAGTCTATCTGCGCGACGCACACGTATATACCTACCTTGATGTCTGGTAGGCCGACGTCTGACTCCTCCCCGGTTGAGTTTCTCATCAGCGGGGTCGACACATACCTGAGAAGAGTTCACTAAGTCCGTGCACCCCCCTTTGGCCACCCCCCCCCTTTGGCCACCATCAACCCCATCACCACCCCAACCTTAGAAAATCCACCATTATTTACAGACAATACATTCCTGAATAATTTCGGGCTCACTAGAAGCGTCGGACTCTACTTCGAC
>WIGO01000144.1:4195-105107 GCA_014235945.1 Colletotrichum plurivorum
TTTTCTCTGTTGTCTATCATTTTCTCTGTTGTCTATCATTTTCTCTGTTGTCTATCATTTTCTCTGTTGTCTATCATTTTCTCTGTTGTCTATCATTCTCTCTGGTGTCTGCCATTTCTTCTGCTGTCTGTTATTTTCGCTATTGTTATTCCTTATCTCTGTTATTGTTCCTCATCTCTTGTGTCATTCTTCATCTCTGTTGTTACTTCATGTCTCTATTATCTATCTCTGCCTCTGTTGCCCGTATCTGTCTGTGATATCTATCCCCATCTTTGTCATCACTTTACCCCTGACTACTTATACTCCCTAGAACATTCCTCCCCATTCAACTCTTTCAAATCATAAAAGTACACAAGACATCCCTCACCAGTAATCAACAAGTCAAAACTGCCTACCTAGTCCCTAGAAATACGTCATCCCACGCAAGTTCCCGAATCAAATCATCAGACGAGAAGCAAGAAATCCCTCCCCTCACGAGACGCAAATTCGTCAATGCCATTAGCAAATCAGATGCTAATCGCATCCCATCCACGCAGGGATGAACCGTCCCATCCTTGTCATCAGACAAAAAATCCCTCCGTGTCTGGATTCGGGGAGGGCTGATGGGAGAGTTTATCGTTGCGCCCTACCGGCCATCAACTTCTTCTCCGCGTCCCCCATTTTTCCTCTTCTTCAATTCCTAGGGATCACAAGCACGCGACTCAGATACCAGCGGTCACGACGGTCGGAAAAAGGCTAGGTAGGGCGTGGACATCAGACGAGATGCAGGGTACCTCCGGACCAAGGCTGAGCTTGTTCGAGACCCCCCTTTTCCGGACGGAGCTGTTGCCCGAGAAGGAATCGAGTGATGCGCCCGTGAAAGCCAATGTTGGAACTGCTAAATGACCGCACCATGATCAAAGACAAAACTAAGCTTTGAAAATTCATTATATATGCAGGTAAATATGCCTTCGTAAGCCAGCACCCCAACTGCGAAGGGACGTCATCGTAGGGGAACGAGACCACCCCCCTAAAAAGTCCCATACCAAAAACCTAAAACGCCAAAAATGCAATCCACGTAATATACAGGGACGAGATGCTCTCCCTCTTAACCCCCCGGGGAAATGCAGAGACGGTGATAGACCTCTATCCAATCCCGCCAACCCAGACGGGACATGCACCTGGACACGTAACTCATGGATCTCTAAGCACCGCTACGCGAAGAAAACAACACGGCGGTTGATTCTGCAAGTCGCCTCACACCAGATCCGACCTCTTGTTCTCCCCGCGGGGAGAGTAGAGGTGGAACTGCGCAAAGATGATAAAGTCCTCGGCCATGGTGCCCAGCGAGCCCAGAAGCCAGGGGAGGGCGTTGAGGAGGTAGTCCTTGTCCTGCTTGAAGGCGACCAGGCTGGCGCCGTACGTGAGGTTGCCCGTGAGGGAGAGGAGGAAGAAGAGCAGCGCGAGGCCTGGCATTCTGTTAGTAAATGTTGCGCAAGACCTTCCTGGTAGATGTGCGCAGACGTACCCTCGCAAGACTTCTCCTGGTAGTTCTTGATGATCTGCGGGATGCGCGCGCAGAGGTAGCACACGGCGCTGAAGTAGCCCAGCACGAGCCCGACCCTCTCGAACGTGCCCTTGGCCTCCTCCGGCGCGCCGACGTCCGCGTCGGGCGAGTCCCACGCGCCGACCTTGTACGAGATGAACCAGCCCGCCGCGCCGACGAGGTAGACGGCAAGGATGCTCAGGGTGTTGTGTAGCCAGGGGTTGCTGTCGGGGGTCTCGTCCTCGCCGGTGACCATCTTGCGCAGCGGGTCGAGGGTGGTCTCGTGGTGCACGGCCTGGCGGCGGTGGGAGCCAGGCAGGCCCGCGGAGGAGGAGCGGCGGCGGGCGAGAAGGGGCTCGTCTTCGGTGGGGGCGGGCGCGCCGGTGGCGGTGACGGCAGCCGAGGAACGGCGACGGGCTGCGCGGCGGGCATTCTTGGTGTTGTAGTAGACGCACTGGCTGATGAGGACGAGGTCGGCGAAGCAGAAGTAGGTCGCGAGGGCTACTGCTGTCGGAGCGAGGTGGGTGAAGAGGGCGCCTGTTTGGTAAATCGAGTCAGCACGCGTGCCAAGGTTTTACCCCCTCCTCGGTGGTGGTAGGAGAAAACTCCGCAAGATGGAGCTTCGACAGAGAAAAATCACGGGCAAGATGGAGTAGCTCGGTGTCGCAGAGAGCAGAGTCTAAGAGGGAATCGTCGCTGGGACTGTTCTTACGTACCCAGCAGGTTCGTCACGTCGCCAATCAGCCAAACAATGAGGAAGGCCATGGAGAGGCCATCAGCGCTTTGCGCCTTGTAATTGGCAATGAGCTGGGGGAGCTACAGGGCAATCAGTAAGGGAGAAGCTCGAGATGGCGTTCGCGTGTCGCGAAGGTCCAAGAAACGTACGAGAAGGCATATCCACGCGGTCAAGCTGATGCTGCCAAAGATGCCGGACAGAGCGTCCTCGACTTTGGGATCTTGCGATAAGGCGGCGTAAGCCGTAACCGCGAACGAAGCCATGATGATTGATACCTCAAAGATGAATAGACAGACGAAGAAAGACAGGCGACGTCTGCGAGGAGGGGTCCGTGAGGGAGCAGAGCCGCGAGAGCGTGTGTTTTGCCGTCGTGTGTTCCCGCGATCAGGTGGGCTGGAGAGTTGGTCAAGTGGGATGGGCTGGAGAGTCACGCAGCGCAAGGAATTGATAGGCGGCGGCGCCGCGGCGCCAGTCATCGGCCGTTATCTCTTATCGGATGCGGTCAGCGATAACGGGACCCTGCATGACATAACCGATGGGTTGAGAAAAACCTTGGCGGTGGGTCCTGGAAATAGCCATTTGTGGCAATTAGTGGAACCATGAAAAGCTGCGATTGGACTAAAAACCTGAAAGGCGGGCTTACCGCCACTTTTCTCTGGTCCTTTTTCCTCGGAGAGACCCGCTCGCAGTCGAGCTGAGTCAGTAGGCCAATGAAAAAAGCGTATTTGGTCATCGAGTGCAAGCAGCGAGTTGGAGCTCTTGTGCACCTAAACAGGTAGGTGAAGGTGAAGATCCAAAGACGAAGCTTGAGCTGAGATGTAGCAGCAGTACCTTAGGTAGCAGCAGCACCGCGAGAACGGAAGCTTCCCTTTCTCCACGTCTGCGTCAAGACGAACTGCTGCTAGATTACCTTGGCAGATTGAATGCCTGAATGCATATGCCGTGCGCGCCATCATCCGAAGTTTATTCTGTTGATCCTTTTCCGACGATCCAATGGGCGAACTTCACCGAGGAGACCGAATCTGCAGTCACCGGGTCTAAGCCTTTTTTCCGATGGTGTTTCGCGTGGCCGTTGAGAGCACCGCCATGATTCGCCCGCATCGTGGCTGATGCACAGTCACCGACCGGGAGCCACACCCGCATGGTGACGCAGGTCCGTTCCTCGGCCAACTCCCCCCGGTGCTCTCCAAACGGCTCCGTCCAACCAGCAAGCACCGGCGTCCGCTGTTGACAGAGGGTGGGATGCATCCATGTGCGTCACTAGACCGGTGACCCGACCACGCGTCGAGCTCCCATTTAAGCCCGCGTGCGCCCGTTTGTTTGCGTGTTTGGTTTGCAGCGTTTCCAGATCCTTCAATGGAATAGCTGTTTTACGATCGGAAAATTGAGCGCTTCACCAAGCTTGAAACTCGTCGTGATTTGAATCGCGCGCCATCATGAAGCTTTCCGGCGCCGTGGCGCTGCTCGGCGCATCTCTACCCAGTGTCCTGGCGTGGGGAAGTAAGTGAATCCATCCGCCGCCGACAAGAAACACTGTGAATCAAAGTTGACGCCACTGGCCGTCAGGTCTGGGACACATCACAACGGCGTACCTGGCAAGCCACTTCGTCGCCAACACGACCGAAGCCTTCTTTCAAGGTCTCCTGCGAAACGAAACCGAGCACTACCTCGCGGGCGTCGCGACTTGGGCCGACACGATCCGGTACACGCGATGGGGCCACTTCACGGGGCCCTTCCACTTTATCGACGCCAAGGACAGCCCCCCTGAGTACTGCGGCGTTGACCTCGGCAGAGACTGCAAGGCGGAGGGGTGCGTCGTAACGGCTCTCGCAAACTATACCGCGCGATCACTCGATCCGAAGCTGAGCGGCTGGGAACGCAACCAGGCCGCGAGGTTCGTCGTGCACTTCATCGGCGACATCCACCAGCCCCTCCACGACGAGAACGTCGCCCGAGGAGGCAACGGCATCCACGTAAAGTGGTACGGCACCGAGTACAACCTGCACCACGTCTGGGACAGCTCCATCGCCGAGAAGCTGATCGGAGGCTACCACCGGAAGCCGTACGACAACGCGAAGCGCTGGGCGGACGAGCTGGCGGCCGAGATCGAGTCGGGCAAGTTCGCGGCTGAAAAGGCTGACTGGCTCAAGAGCCTCGACTTTGACGACGCGATCGCAACCGGCCTGCAATGGGCGAGAGAAGGAAACGCCTACGTTTGCACCCACGGTACGTCGATCCCCCGAACGCGGGCACCCCACAACCCGCCATTCGCGACGTCGAGACTGACTTAAGCTTGTAGTCTTCCCCGAGGGCCCGCGTGCGATCGCCGGACAAGAGCTTGGTGGTGAGTACTTTGAGAAGGCGGCGCCGGTGATCGAGCTCCAGGTTGCTCGCGCGGGAGTGAGGATGGCCGCCTGGCTGGATCTGATTGCGGCAGCCTACGAAGCGAGGGAGAAGGCCGACATGGGCTCGGAAGAATTGTAACATGAGACGCCAAGCATGTTCCGTCGATTACTCCCTCCCCTCAGTTTCCATAGAAGATCCCCCCGTTTCTCCCGCATGGCAAAACGTGTTTTGACGCAGTCAATTCTTGGCTTTTTTGGGGGTCGTATTATTTGATTTCGTCGTCATCTCCGAGTGACGTTCTTGCTTTTCCGCTCAGATGCGCCTCGTCGTCTGGACAGCGGCCTCGAGATCATTTAGACACGAAATTAGACAGCCGTCTTCTAGAGAAAGTGGTCAGCGACGAGACCAGATGCCAAGTCGCGGCCCATGAACCGGAAGCCACAGACAGATTCACCTCCAACGTTGCGGAAAAAGGGACTATGCCGAGAGTGTCATAGTCTTGGCTGAGCACTTTGACGGCGGAGGAGAGCGACTCTGATGACGGCCAAGTTTGATTATCATGGAAGAATGTTTCCCAGAGGGGCCCAAGCTACGCCCGGCAAACGTTTCCCAGCCATGGGGAAGTGGCGTGATCTTTTGATGTGCTGTATTGGCTGTGGGGGCGATTTGGAATCGACGGTCGAACGCCTTTCAAGTCTAGCCGTGACGGCGGGGGGTGGAATTTGGGATGATAGGTGACGTCTGACAAGAGAGCGACGATGACAGCCGTTGCCGAGGGTCCGAGTCTAGCAACGAGATCAAAAGATCCAAGGGGATTGGATGGCGATGGAAGCGCATGGCAGGAGGCCGGACGGGATTGGCACGGCTTCTGCATCCCAACATTGCGACGACGGCGGGCGGTCCATGCTCAGCGCTGGGATGCGAGGTTTGCGAGGCGAGTACGCGATGTGTAGTAGTCTGTAGATGGATCATGGACCACAGAACACAGCGGTGGATGGGAAGCGGACCGCGGTCCTCCGACAGTGACGAGTTTCAACTGGCCATCCCGAGCTGGGATGACAAGCAAGACGGCGGCACAAGCTTGGGGAGAATGCCTGCAGCGAATGCGCGAGAAGCGAGGGCGGGCTGGCGACAGGCGACAGGCGCAAGCGACAGGACGGGCAGAAAGTTGAGGTGAACCTGTTTCACCATTAGTTTTTTGGCACAGGCTTCAAACTCAGCCTCGTGTCGCAGAATGTTGCGCCCCCTTGGCGGATCCCGCGTCGTCGAGGGTCGAGGCTCGCTACCGTTAGTGTCGTTTTGACAGGGGCTGCCGTCCGGAGTTGCATCGGCCAGAAAACCGGATCCATGGGCCAAGACGAGGGAGGGACGGGAGTCACTTGAACAACCAGCCCTTTAATCGATCTCCTGCAGCAATCCGAAGAACCCTCGAGATCCCAAAAGGGGGGTTAACCTGCTCGTGGGCCGGATGGGACGACGCCGAGAAGGGGGCGACGAGCTTGCCGTGATGCCGAGCCCTTGACGTGTTGGTGGAATTCTCTGGTTTCGCGAGACGATCATCTCCATCCTAACAGGTAAAGAAAGATAGAGCCGGAGATGGCGAGTTTGAACTTTGGGAGCCGATGAGCCGTCTGCTCGGGGAGCGAGGAGGCAGCATCGTCCTCGTGTTTGGTATCTGTATTTCCGACGGCATCAACGGCAACTGTTAGTCTGCAAACCAGTAGAGTACGGAGTAATAGTGTAGGCCCACGGGTATTGCGGATTGCCATGGGCGGAAATGATTGCCCATCCGCGAGAGCCCCAGGCAGCCTACGACGTCAACGGTGGATGAGCTTAAAGCCGCGGGGCCTGTACGCAATTAGCGGATCATGGATCCCAATTTGCATGGGCAATTCCGCTTCTCTCTATGCATCGCAGTGCGAAACTGCCACCCACCAAAACGTCAGCCCGGAATAGGGTGGGCGATCAATAGCATTAGACTCTGGTCGTTTGCGGCTAAAAAAAACGGCTGCGATGCTCAAATTCGTCAAAAGAGGCAAGTCGTCGAGGCGGCGGCCACGTATTGACACGGCAAAAAGACCAGACGAGATGGCAATCGAAACCGTCATCTCATGGATAAGGTGTCTTGACCTGGCCGTCCATCGTTCTCGTCTCCGGGGGGTAGGCCATGAGGGAAGATCAGATTAACTTTTCCTCGGACGGTTGGCTCATGCAACTTGCAAGGGGTCTCTTCGGCGGTCCCATGTTCGCTCAGTCAGCGGTTTGGCGATGCGATTACTGAAGGCGTTGGGAGAAGAGGTGGGAGGTAGGACGAGGCGACAAGACACGGGCTAAGGACCTGGGTAGCAGAAGCAGGAGCAGGAGCAGCAGCCCGGGCAGCTCCTGACCCCAATGGCCAGGGGTTCCACGCTTCCCCTGCCTGTCCATGGCTGCAAAGGCGGGGCGGGTTTTAGCGGACGGGATGCTAGAGACAACCTTAAAAGCGGTCGAGGAAGGACAAGGGGCGTGGCCATTCCTTTCTGGGAAAGAGAGGTGGTCCCGGGTGGGTCTTAGTGGAGGGGCCGCTGCAGGTACCAGCTCAGGAGGAGTGTTGGTAGGCAATGTACGTGCCTGGGACAGGAGAGCAGGTGCGAGATGCCTCTCTTCCCGTGCTTCTTGCCCTCAAGTCCTCACCTATCAATGAGCCTCCTCATGGTTCCCCCCATGACTCCCACGTCGGTCTTGGTCTCTTGGGACTCCCTTGGCTTCCCACATCGACACTCCCATGGAACGTTTGGCGGGACGTCAATCACCCACGACGCTCCAACCACCCCGAAAACTGATTCCCTGCCCGTCGGCCTCCTTTCTCAAACAGACAGGAGCAGGAAAGGGCGCGCCGCAGCTTCGCCGTATCCCAGGGGTACGGCCACCATCCGAACTTGCCGAATCAGAGATTAGGTTTGGCTGTTTGATGCTATCGCCGGAGAAAGCACTCTCTCGCTTCTCCTCGTAGCTCCGCCTTCCGGATCAGAGAGTACAGAGCAGCACAAGCGAAGCGGATGCTTTTGATCGCTGACCAAGGCGTCTCCTCGGCCCTACAGCCGCACCCGTACCGAAGGCGCTTTTCGCCAAGCCATACGATGTCGAGGCACACGAGGCACACGATACCAGAGCTGTGGGACGACGGGTCGCGGAGCCCATAGGCGCAAGCTTTCTGGTGGAACGAAATGCGACGGAGATTTGAAAATGAATTATGGATCGCCAATGATGCCATGCCATGCGTCGCAGTCGCACCTTCGATTCCGGTCCTTCTCGCCGTGTGCCGTCTCCCGGATCTTAGCCCGGCGCTTCGCTGTCCATGCAAGCTCGCCGCCCAGCCGGCGGCTGTTATCGTCAGGTGCGGCGAGCCGTCGGTGGTGCTAACAGAACATGTCTCACCTCGGACAGTCGCCGTTCAGACGGTCCCGTTGCCAATCATCCCTTTGCCGCTCTGGTCCGGCCAAGCTCGAGACCGCTCTGGTGTCGCAGGTAGTTGGGTAGGTAGGTACCCGCTAAGGACCACACAAGCGGGCGAGCAGAAACAACGCGGCTCAACGATCGCCAGATTGGTAAAACGGCAATCAGAACAACCCATCGCCGCCATCGCGATGGCGTTGGACGGTCGGACTGTGCGCTCTGCGCCTGTTTACGTCGCCCGCGTGCGTGGCGCCCGCCGCTGGTCAGGGCGTTTGGACACAAACCGAAGGGGAGCTTAGGAGCCGGTGTCCGGGAGGTTAATCATGGCCGATCACTCGAGGCTTAGCATGAGCTGCTAAACAAAATCCGCGATTCAGGAACGGCGAGAAGGGCCCCCAGTCGATGAGGCCCAAGAGGAAAGGGAAAAAAAGTAGAATAACGATGTGTCATTCGTCTCAACGGCGCGTCAACGCCAACTCAAGTTCCTGAAGTAACCTACCTAGGTACTGTCAAGCACCTGAAGGTGCCCTGACAGAGCTGTCAACTGAAGCCTGACAGACTACAGTGGAGGGAACAGAGGGTTGCACTGGCGGTGTCAGCTGCCTCAGCACCTAAAGGTCGGTGCCCAGCTGCTATTGCTGGTACCTACCTAGGTTAGGTACTTGGGTCCATACCTCCAAAAATGGGACCGCCCGCTCAGACGGCAGGCGAGAGCGAGGCCGTTGACCAGCCTAAAAGTACCTTACCTCCTGCCCGAGTTCAGTATGTCCCCGAGGTACCCGTACCGCGCTTAAACAGACGGGGGCAGGTGCAAAATGTCGTCCAGTGTCTCGTTTCGCTTCATCGACGCCTCGGGCGAAACGCCATCTGCCTGATGTGCCGGCAGCTACGCTCCTCCATTGGCTCGCTGAACACCGCCGGGGCCATGTGGGGTCGTCCATGACCCCATTCTGCGACGAGAGGAGCCGCATCAGACATCGCGACAGCCAGGACGGCAGGCGCTGCAGCTGGACGGTTGAACTGCCCCTGCCGCCCTGTTCGACTCAAGTTCTGCTTGCTACCTGCCATCCTGTTGAGTCGGGAACCGTCCGCCATCGACAGCCATCGGCCCGGCAGCGTCGATCCCTGTTTCCATCTTCTGCCATCCTCTCTAGCCTCAATTTTCTTTCTGTCTCCTTTTGCCTAACGCCGCGGTCGTGATGGATGTCCGGCGGCGCAAGTCAGAGAGCGACCCGACTTGACGGTGTGAGCTGCCCGCCGCCGTTCCCGTTCCAGCCTCACTTTTTCGACCTCCGCGTCTATCTACAGAGCATTCAACCTTCTGTCGATTCCCTGTCGCGGAACCAGATATTGGTTCTCGCCGTCGTCTTCGATCGCTTTCCGCTGGTCGACCACCCCCCCACGGAGACATCCTCCCCTGTCAGTAGGTGTCACAACAATCCATCTCGTTCAGTCGGAGCTGGGTTGCATTTGTCTGTTCGTCGTTCTTCCGCTGACACTCCATCTCTGGTATAGGAATGCCTAGAGATAGGTAGCCACCCCGACATGTCGTCCACGCCCCCCGGCTCGTAATCCACTGCGGGTTTGCCAGTTACTACTAGTGTACGAAGGCTAGCTGCACGGGGATCGGATGCTAAGAGGCGCACCCATGTGCTCAACCCCCCGGTCCGTGGTTTGAGGCGCGCACACTCTGTTGCTCCCTCACCTCCTCCTACGCTACTCGACCTCCGCCTCCTCCTGTCAACCCTCGTCAGGCACTGGCACCCGTCCTCCTCCGCCAAACTCGTCCCCTGCGCCGCGTTTTGGACCCGTGGAGACGATTCCTCCTCCCAAGCCCGGCCAAGGGAGGGGTGCCAGTCTCCGTCCCCCCCTCCCCTCCCCACGTCACCCCTGCCCAGGTGGTTCCCTGGTCCCCTGGCCGTGCCGGCACCAGCCTGCTACCGCAGCCCTGCGCATATAACACTCTATATCTTGGCATTAGCAGACTATTTTGCTCCCGTCCTCCCCTTCTTAACCTGCAGTCATCTCAGCTTCGACCATTCTTTTCGACCCTTCCACCCTTTATTTCCATTCTTCCTGTTGCCTCACGCTGGGAGTGTGTCTTCACATTCATTCATTCATTTCTTTTCAACCGTGCTCTGTATCCAGGTGTCTGTGACCGTTCCTTTCGTATTCTACTCTTGTTCGCTCTTCGGTCTGGAACCACCCTTTTTCGAACGACAATTTTAGTACTTTATTGGAAGCGACTCGGTCGACAGCTCCCTCCGAATCTCCCGACAAGACAACAAACGACAACATGCAGATCAAAACCCTCGTTGCCGCCCTCGCGGGCGTGGCCGCCGTCGAGGCATCGGTCACCTTCCTCGACTCGCCTCTCAGCGCCGCTTTGGCGAAGCGCCAGAACCGAGGTGGAAACCGTGGAGGAAACAACGGGAACAACAACAACAATGGAGGAAACCAGGGCGGCCTCTGCCTGCAGCAGAACGCCGTGCAGGATGGTTCCAAGTCGGCCGGTACCCCTGCCGCCCAGCAGGCCCAGTCTGCCACGTGAGTATCCGGGTTTCCGAGGCTTTCGAAGCCACACTAACACGGACGTCCAGCGACCAAGCCAACTTCATCAACTTCTGCTCCGGCTCGACGCTCACCAACGGCGAGCAGAAGACGGGAGGGTCCTGCAACGGTATCGTGATGGGCAAGATTCCCTCCAACCAGAGGATGGTTTCCACCGTCATCCAGAACCCCCCTCACAACGGCAACATCCAGGCCAACCAGGACTTCGATGTCGAGCTCAAGGTCAACAACCTGGCTGCCGGTTCCTTCACCGACGCCCAGGCCACCTATTACTCGGCTCCCCAGGACCTCAACGGACAGGGCCAGATCATTGGCCACGTCCACGTGACGGTTCAGGATATGGGCAACTCTCTGACGCCCAACCAGCCCCTGGATGCCTCCAAGTTCGTCTTCTTCAAGGGTATTAACGATGCCGGCGACGGAAACGGAAACCTCAAGGCCACCGTCACCGGAGGTCTGCCCGCCGGAAACTACCGCGTCTGCACCATGTCTTCTGCGTCCAACCACCAGCCTGTCCTGATGCCCGTCGCCCAGCGTGGTGCTCAGGATGACTGTAACAAGTTCACCGTTGGCGGAAACGGCAACAACAACAACAACAACAACAATGGTGGTAACAACAACAACAACAACAACGGCCAGAACAACAACAACAACAACAACGGCCAGAACAACAACAACAACAACAACAACGGCCAGCAGAACAATGGCCAGCAGAACAACGGTCAGAGTAAGTAAAACCCATCGTCGCTGATAGAGATGGACGCTAACCAGGCTGCAGACGGCGGCAACCGAGGAGGTAAGCAGAACGCCGGCAAACGAGGACAAGGCGGACGCGCAGCCGCCGGTGCGGGACGAGGTGCAGGTCAAGGTAATGCACAGCAAGCAACACCTTAGAACCCCCCTTTCGATTTCGCATCCAGACCAAGTCACGGCATTTTCTTTTCCCCCTCTTGCCCCCCCTTTCCCTCCTACCTGTGCGCTAACCCCCCACGTCAAGCCCCTTTCCCTCCTGGAGGATTTCCCGGTGGTGGTGGATTCCCCGGCGGTGGTGGATTCCCTGGTGCCCCTGGTGGAGGATTCCCTGGTGGTGGTGGATTCCCTGGATTCGGTAACCCTGGTGCGGCCACAACACAACCCCAGAGCGCAGACAACGCACAAGGTACCCCCGATGCTAACACGTCCGGTCAGGACGGGGACGCCGCCAGTAATCCCGTCGCATCAGCGACCCCCACGGCAACCCCGTCGGCAGCGGCGCCGGGCGGAGGTGCCTCCGGTAACAACAACAACAACGGATCCGGAGGAAATGGCAACGGCAACTCTTCCGGATCTGGCAGCGGAGGCGCGACGTCGAATGCTATCGGCGGGATCGCGGCCCCGGCGGTCACGGACTCGGGCGATAGCAGTCGGCCCTTCGCTGTCAACGGCAACACTTTCGTTTCCAAGGCCAACGCCGCGCAGCGTGCTTGCGACATTCAGCGGAACCTCTGTTTCAACGCCATCAACGGTGGACAGGGTAACGGAGCCACCCAGGCACAATGCGACGCTCAGGTGCAGAAGTGCGTCCAGGAGCTCTCGTAACCTTGAATCTTGCCTCTCGACGACGCGACAACAACCTCGGGAATTTTGAAGGAGAACTGCGACCGCACGGGGACCGGGGGCCTACGACGACAAGCATTTCCTTACGCTCCCTGACGTCACAAAAGTGTTCTGGTGTTTATTTTTCTTGGGTTGTTATTCGACTACGATGGGCACATGGTTACTAGACGAGCTGGTCGGGCGTGGTGGTTCTCTTTTCCTTTTTCCTCTCTGACGAAAGAGACCAGCGCTCCGTGCTCCGATACCACACACACTCATCCAACGACAAACATTGGCAAAGCTCCTCCCCCTCATATTATTGTTCTAATGTCCCCCCCCCCCCCCCCTCTCCTGACGTCAAAAAACCCCCGACGAAACCTCTTTCACGATCGCCCTTTCTGTACATTTAGAGGGAGTTGTCTTTTCCGTTGACAGGATACGCAGCATGGCTTGGAAAGAAATGGAAGACACAATTCCAGTAGAGTGCACATATTTTGTTGTACTTTTTTCTCAGCATCCCGTTCACTTTGCACTGATTTTGGCGTGATGACTGTTTGGTGGTTTAGCAGAGTTCAGCTAGCAGGTGACACCTTCCACTGACGTGACCCCCCCATCCGGACTTGGGTTGAGCCGAACACCACCAAGAATCTTGGGGTGGCAGGAGTGAGTGCACCGGGGGGCCAGATGGGTGTGGGGAAGGGGAGGCAAGGGCCGGTGCCAGGCCGAAGCTGCGGCGTCTGATCTGCGTCTCTCGACGTTGGGAGGTGTCTCGGGGAGTTTGTCATTCATGCGGGATGGACGGATTGTAGTATTAGTCAGCCGGGCCTCTCCCGCACTCTCTTCACTAAGAAGTTCCTTAGAGGACCAGTGAGTGGTTGCGGCCGGAAACCTAAAGTTCTTGGCAGGTACATGAAACGGCCTCGTTCCCTTGGGCCGTGCCCCTGTCCTTGCGTTTCATGGGAGGATCTTGGGTCCCTTTGTAGGTAGACTGCCACCAACCGGACCCCCGTCCGGAGTTAGGACGGAAGAGAGAGGCGGTGCTGATAGTGTACAAGAGGGATTTAAGCTGGCTTATACGATGGGTTGCTATGGCCAGGGAAGTGATGTCACGAGCCCGTGGGTGGTGGAGGCGGAGGAACAGGCATTTGATGACGGAGTGGAGAAGTCGCAATAAGGAGAATTTTCGCTAGTTTCGGGGTGTTTTTACACTAATGTGAGATATATTGACGCTTAAACCGGCCTTGCTTATCTCGTCCTCGCATCCCTTCCCCCCTCCGATATCCATGCTTCGCGCGCGCGAGCTTGCGTCTGTTTTGGAGCTTATTCTCATGACTCTCTCTTTTTCTTGTTCCCGACGTGTTCGCTCTTTCCGCTTATTTATCTCTTTTCATACGTGATGCGACGTGGTAAGTGCATGATAACGCCATCTCGGGATTCGGCGATGTCTTTTTCTTCAACTTGCTGGCGCACGTTGGGGAGATGAGCCGGGAGAAATCCGACGACGAGCGAAACTTTTTCCTTTGCGGGAAGAGTCTTGCGCCTCGTCATCGCTTCCGCGCGGCTCTACGGAGGCATATCCAGATTCCTTTGAGGGACGATAAGAAAAAAAGTCGCCGGCTCGGAGGTCCGCCGAACCGGTGGTCCCCCTTCTTCGCATGCCAATTCTTGGCATCTGTTGATTCGGTCGGCGATGGCCGTTTTTCTTGTGAGGGCTGCATCGATCCGCTGCGAGATAGGGTTTTTTTTTGGCAAGGCTTGGCTTTCTTGGGTGTTCGTTCGGGGAGTTTGTGGGCTTGAGTCAGGACAGCGAGTTGGGCAAAGGTCGAGGCGAGGTCAAGTTGCGTCCGCGTTCTCCGCGCCCGAGACGAATGCGTGTTGTTGACTTGGTCGCCGTAGGCAGATAGTCACAAGCTGGGACTCACGCTGTAGAGCCAGTCTTTTTGTTGAATCGATGCGCCTGCGAAGTTTGGGGGCCCAGGAGACGAGGTTTGCGTCGACGCTGAAGGCGCTGAAGGACCTGCGAGTGCGTGGCATCAGCAGTCGGCAGGAATACGACTAACCGTCTGCAAGCGCGGCCTCCCGGAAGGGGTCGACGAGGTCATCGTCATCCGCGTTCTCAGTGAGGCGCTTGACCATCTCCTTCAAGATGGCCATCTCCGCCTCCATCTTCTCGACCTTGTGCTTGAGCTTCTTGCTTTCGATGACCTGCTTCTTGATCTTTTCCTTGAGCTCCTTGTTCTCGGCGGTCTGCCCCGCCAGGGCCGTGCAGAAGCGGCCGGCAGTATCGCGGGCAGCCCTCTCCGAGGCGGCAGCCTTGGTACTCGCAGCGTCGACCCTCTGCCAGGACGCCTGGGCACGGGAGCTCGCACCCTCGGCGCTCCTCGCTGCGGACTCGGCGTCGGACGCCCAGAATTCGGCGCTCGACGCCCAGTTCTGGGCGTTCGTCACCGCGGACTGGGCGAGGGTGAAATGCGTTTGAGTATTGATCGACGCGGACTGAGCATTGGTAGCAGAGTCTTTTGCTCTGGCAGCAGAGTCTTTCGCTTCAGTGGCAGAACCTTTTTCTCCGGTAGCAGACCCTTTCGCTTCAGTAGCAGAGCCTCTTGCTCCCCCTAGCAGACTCTTTTGCTTCGGCGGCAAATTTGGCAGCTCTGGCCTCCGCGTCTTTGAGTTGCGAAACCAGAGCAGCGGCGTTGTTAGTATCCGCCATCTTCGTCGATTTCGTCCCCATTTTCGTCCAGTGTTATCGTCGTTTGATCTTAAGCTGGTGACTAGATGAGACTCTAGGAAGCTAGGAACGACCGACCATGACTTTATATATATGAAGAAAAAGAAAAAGGAGATCGAGGTGGAAAATTCTACTTTTGAGTGGCCCTTCGTGGAGAAAATGCTCTGGAAAATGAAGGCTCCTCCCAATAGACTTTGGCCATTTGGGTCACGCTGCGGCTAAGCCCTCACCACGACTGAGCATTGCGTGTACTTTTGCCAATCAAATGGCCAAGTGAGCTGCTCTTTATGTAGGTGGCCTCACTTCTCATTCAGGAGAGAAGACGCCGCAGCGCTCATACTTTGCCGTCGGAAGTCAACGGTTTTGCTTCCTATTTTCATTTAGATCATGCCAGAACGCTGGGAGAAGGAACTATGGGTTGCGAAGGAAGTTGGGCTGCTCATAACCGGAAAATACAAGAGCAAAGTTGTATCGCCTGCTTCATCAGTTCGACCAGTCCTTTCCAACTCATCATGCAGTGAGCCTACGTACCTACCACAGGAGCGATGAAGTTACCACAGAGAAACTTGAACTACGTATATACCAAAGCAGCCGCGATGGTCGTTTTCCTACCTACTTGCCTATCCACCCGACAGTTTTCGTTGCACAGCCCGCTCCGTATCACGCCACCTGGATACTTTCTTCCCCGTGATGCCACTGATTCCATACCACAAATCTACTCGAGCCTCAGTTTAGAGGGATCAATGGAGAGAAATTCACGACAGACGTCTTATCACTAGGTTGCGCGCGTGATCAGCGATGCGGTCAGAAACACGCTGTAAGTAGCCCTCAGGCTCGAACCCCGAGTCTATCATACTGAGCGGCTCGAAGATGCTGTCCGGTACTGGGCGTACTCGTCCAAGGTCTTGCCACTCGTCTGGGATGCTGCTAATTAGCAGCGGGATACACACAACAATGTTGTAAGACTTCGTAGCTATGGTCCTGACTATAGTAGCGCTTCCAATTTTGCTTGATCTCTCTATTATCATCGATTACTCATTTATTCTCTAGTACCATCCATCGTAGTCCAGAGAGAGGTGCGCTTCAGGTGACCACCTTTTCCAACACATCTGACTTTGTCGAGAGTTCCAGCAAGACTTGTCGACGCAAGACGTGTGTCGTCGATGATGTTGTTGGTTCCCATGGTAGGTACTCGGGTCAAGCCTGTTAATCCAACTCTGCAGTTCGTAAGGGCACAGTCCAACTTGGTTTAACGCATCTTTTCTAGTCTTCGGAGTAATGATCTTGCCACAGCAATGGGATCTCGAGATGGTGATGCTGTCGCCCCGGACCCCCCATCGATAACGCGAACGGCAGTGACGGCAGACGATATCGTGCACGGAATCCGGCACGTATTTGCCGGATTTCCTCGGTGCCATGAGCCTCCCCACCGCCTCGGGATGCTTTCGTGCACGACACGCGCAGCAGGTGGGATCCCCGCCCTGGCAGTTGTACTCGTGCTGATAGCACTCTGGGCTTTCGTCGGGTGTCGGGTCTCGGAAGCACACGCAGCGTTCCCACTCGAAGGGGACCATGAGCTTCCGGTCGCGGAACGTCAGATGCGGGCAGAGAAACCGGTTTCCGAAGCGGGCTTCCAAGCCTTCGAGCCCCTGCCGGATGAGGTCTTTCGTGACGACCTGGCCCTTGGCCAGATGGCATACCTCCATTGTCCACTCCACCATGATTCTTAACCTGACGCTCCCAACGTCCCCGGAGGCAACCAGCGTTGAGCATTTCTCCCCTCGGTCGGCCCGGAAGAGCACCTCGCATTCAGCACATGGAAGAGGCACCGCTTTCTTCCCCTTGAAAAGCTTGAGCTTGTCGCCGAGGGAGACGTAGCGGTGAGGGCACACCTCCATCTTCCCCTCCCAGCCGATGCACACCATCTCGTTGCTTTTTTTGACAGGCTGCATCTCAGAGAAGTACACCACCTTGTGCCATATCGCGCACTTCACGCAGAAGAGCTGCGTGGTGTTGTCTTCAGTGCTGTCCACCGGCGGGGTTTCCGATGAGAGCGGCGTAGCCAAGCAAGGCTGGCAGAGGAAGTCTCTCCTCACAAGCTGCGCGATCTTCCTCTCGTTCGCCTTGAAGAAGCGAATGCGGTCGAAATCGATGATGGGCCGAAATGCGCCCGCCAGCGCCGGCCCGTTTCGCGCTTTCGAGTCTCGGAACCGCTGGTGGATGGCCGAGTACTTCTCGTCAGACAACGGAAGTGTCATGTCACGCCACAAGAGCCTCTGGTTGGCACCCCCACTTGTGATGGGCCGGTGGAACTTGGAGAAGTCGTGGGTCTCGAAGGCGCGCAGGAACACCACGCAGCTCTGCCGCGCGACGTAGAGCTCGACGGGCCCGAGGAGGGACATGATCCTCAGGAACAGCTCCGTGGGCAGTCGATAGAGCCCGCTGTTTTTCGCATTGTCGTCGCGTCGCTGCTGGAAGTCCAGGGCATGGCCGGTGCGGTGCGTCTCGTCCTTTGACTCCTTTGTCGACAACTTCTGTTTCAACGATTTGAGAACGCTGCGGCAGCGGTCTTTGACGGTAGAGGAAGTGGGAGGGAGCGACTCTGATGAAAAAGAGGCGAGAGAAGGAGGCGGTGCTTTCGAAAAGGGGATATCGTGGTCTGACATCGTCGGAAACGGGGCCAAGGCAATGGAAGCCGACACTTCTTTTTGTGGTTTCTTATTTGTCTTTTTTCTTCTTCTTTTGGCGAGGATGAAGGAGTTGTTTGCTGAACTGTTCCGGGGGAAATAAGACTGGAGGAAAATGCTCGTCACTGATTACGTACGAACTTCCACATTGACATGGCAGATGACATAGTTTATGCTGGTCAAAGTTTGGCCTGGCGATGTGTATCTTGATTGTGGCTGCAGTAGACTTTCCATGGCTGACGTTAACGGCAATTGAGCGCGTTACGCCATCTGACGATAATTGTACTGGGGGCCTCAGAACAGCTGGTAAACTGTGGAGGAAATGTCGAGAGTGCCCTTGGTGGCCTCGCGGCTTCCAACGGGCAGCTCTTCCGTCGTCCGTCTCCGTCGTTCGTCCGTCTCTGTCGTCCGTCTCTGTCGTCCCTTAGGCTACGACGACTTGAAGACCATTGTCAAGAGTCTCCTTGAGAGACCCGGGTGACGATAACCTCGTCACCTCCGCTGTGGAGATGCCTTCGGATGTCGAAGCAGTGGGGGCCTGACCCGCCGGGGACTGCGGGTCAGAAGCATCTTCAACGGCGTACCCTGTTCAGGTCTAGTAGGCATCATCAGCCGAAGCGAAAGCAATCCCGTTGTCTTGTCAATCAAGAAAGGCATAAAGTCGAGGTTACCACTCTCACAATCGTCATTTAATCTCCAAACAAAAGAACACCACTCCTTGCAACTATCCAGCAATCATTCGGAAGCAAAACTCCAACCATCCTCAGATCGCCACTCTCTCTGGTCTTCTCTCTGGTTATCTCTATCTAGTCGCCTCTCTGATCGTCTTCATCTGATCGTCTCTCTGATCATCTCTATCTGGTTCTCTGGTCGTCTCTCTCAGATCGCCACTCTCAGATTGTCATTCTCTCTTGTCATTTCTCTGGTCATCTACGCCTAGTTGTCTCTCTTAGATCGCCACTCTCTCAGGTCGTCTCTCTGGTTATCTCTATCTAGTCGTCTCTCTGATCGTCTTCATCTGATCGTCTCTCTGATCATCTCTATCTGGTTCTCTGGTCGTCTCTTTAATCATATTCATCTGGTCTCTCTCTGGTCTCGCTCTGGTTGTCTCTCTGGTTGCCTCTCTGGTTGTCTCTCTGGTTGCCTCTCTGGTTGTCTCTCTGGTCGTCTCTCTGGTCGTCTTTCTGGTCGTCTTTACGATCGTCTCTCTGGTCATCTTTCCGGTCGTCTCTCTGGTCATCTCTATCTGGCTATCTCGACATAATTGATCGCTATACTCTCTGGTTATTTCGTTCAGATCATCGCTCTTCCTGCCCCCACCTCCTCCTGGTTATCTCTCTCAGACTATCACTCTGGTTGCTTCTGCCCTCGCCTCCTAGATGTCTCTCTTAGACTATCTCTGGTTGTCACCTTAGTCGCCTCTCTTGGGCCCTCTCTTTTGCTATCACTCTAGGTGCTGGCTTGGCTTGCGCTTGCGCTGGGAACCCAGCTCATCAAAAGTACAAGCAAATTCCAAATCATAAGTGGTGGTTTGCGGAACCGACACTCTTTGGGCTACCTGGGATTGATAGGCTTCGGGAGGCTGCTAGTCTCGAGACTTTGGCTTATGACTTGGTGCGCCGTGAGTGCTGTAATTGTTGTTGGGATGTCAATGGGTGCTGCTGCTGCGGGGTAATCGGGCTCGCTCGATAGGGGGTAATCCGCTTATTACAGAATAAACTACTTCTTAAAATTATTCTAGTTAAGTAAAATACTTAAAACTTATATTATAGTAAAGTTAAGGATTCTATACTTCTTTTCGATTAAGATTAGTTATCTTTACTATTACTGACATTTAGTATCGAGCGAGTCCAATAGCTAGTAATACTAATAACTTCCTGACTTTCTATAGCTGACGTTAGTAGTAGGCGCATCATACCATCCGGCGATAATCGCACCCGGGGTCTCAGGACGGTTGGTAAAATGTGGGAGAAACAACGAGAGTGTCCTCGGTGGCCTCGCGTAACATGCCACTCTTTAGCACAGAGATCTGGTCCGTCTCTGTCGTCGTCTCCTTCCTCCCTTCGGCTACGACGACTAGGCCTGGCAGAGGGATGCAGCACAATATGACCATCAATTCAACTCGATGCTATCATGCCGAATGTCGTTGATCGTATTTCTGAATACTTTTACAACGACGAGTTCCACGTTCCAGCCCGGCGGTCAAAGAAATGACCGGAATGTCGGAGTGGGGCCGGTCCGCCCCGGCTTCAGCTCGGCTAAGACGAGGGACAACAAGGCCTCCTTCCCCCTCCTCGCTGCATGTTTAAGGGATCCGTCTTCTCTCACCTTCCGAAGCGTGCAGGAATCTTTCTTTTGATTTCGAAGCCCCCCTCTCAGATTCAATCCCAAAACGCCAGTCTTTCAAGATGCCCATCTACCACATGGGTTCTCACAACCTTACACCTCCTCCAACCCGCTCAACCGCTAACCTCCCGCCCATAGTCCTCTTCAAACTCAAACCAGACGTCTCGCAGATCCAAATCGACGAGATGCGCGCCGCCGGCGAGGCCATGGTCGGCGTGGTCCCGGGCCTGACGTCCTTCGCCCTCGGACCCCCGCTCGCGAGCACCGCGCACCGCGCGCGCGGGTTCGACATGGCGCTGATGACGGTGTTGGACACGGAGGAGCAGGTGCTGGCTTACGCTGGACACCCGGCTCATCAGAAGTATGTTGCGGATACCTATAATCAGGAATTATGTCTAGAGTGAAGTAAACTGATTTTCTGGGTGGAATTTAGGCTTCATGTGCTGAGGGAGGCTGTTTGCACGGAGACTTTGGCTTATGATTTGGCTGCGCCGTGAGCAGTGGCCGGTTTACAGGTTGTTTTCGGGGGTGTCGATGCGCTGGGCGGGGCAATCGGACTTGCTCCGTCGGAGGTGGTCCGGTCATCACAAGAAGGGATTGCTTTTCAGACTACCACTTAGCGAGACGCCTGGAATTCATATTCTCGAATATTTGAAGATTCTTTGGCTCTGGTAAATTGATGTCATCTTCATAATCCTCACTCTCCGGTGTCGAGCGAACCTGGATGCCAGAGACGGTTGGCGGAGTCACTACAGGTCACCTCAGCAGCCTGAGTGAGCATTTCTCTGCCTCTCACCCTCAACCGTCCCCAAGGCCGAAAGGTCGCTCACGCAGCTTTCAGTCCAATTTCGCCATCGATTATGCCTTGAATTCACTCACTCCAGCTACATTAACATGATCAGGCTGAGAGTGACCCGTTTGTTGCCGTGAGGCGTACTCAAGTGACATGAACACCCCGCCTGCGCAGCCCTGAAAAGCGACAGGGGGTTTCAATCAGCCAACGCCTCTGAAGCAGCCATCTTTCACTGAGACAGACAAGCGCTGACAGGCTCCAAACCAATCATAACGGCAACATGAATTCTTTCCTATTTCCAGTTGGATGAATGCGGAAGAGGCAAAAAATGACACACCGAAAAACGTCCTGCAGAGGTCCCCGATGGCAGAGGACGTGGTCGAGAGGATGTCTTAAGATCTCACTCACTCGCTCACCTCAACTCGCATGAGCCCTCTAACATCTCACCTCAATTACAACAACACAGCCCACCATGCTCAAAACAATCTCCCTAGAACCGCCCTTCGCCAAAGAAGACCAGCTCTGCACCGAGCTAGACTCCCTCCACGATGCCCGGCCCCCCGATGACGCCCGCCCGGGCCGGCGCGGCCCTCGCCTCCCAGGCTACCCCCGCATCTCCCTCTCCCACCCCACAACCGTTCTCTCGTTCTTAGAGACAGAGCACTGCACCCCGGACCTAGACCTTGCCTCCCCGAAGCTGTGGTGGCTCTCGACCCAGAACAGCGGCAACATCTCCCCGCTCCACCGGCAGCGCGTCAAGGGCCGCGACGTCGTCGTGACCGAAGAGGCAAGGCTGCACTTAGTCTGGCTTCGGGGGAGGATCTTTGTGAAACCCGTGCCGCGGTATCTTGCTTCGCACTCTTTCTGGCGGCGGTACTTGTCCAGGGCGGCCGGTGGGTCCGACGACGACGACGACCGGCGCGATCGAATCCGGAAAGCGGCGCTGGGGTTCATGCGGACGTACGTCCATCTCATCCGGTATGAATCAGACTTCCACATCGCGCGGGACCTGCGTCTGGTACCACAGGACTGGACCTGGGAGGCCTTTTCCGACTTCACAGAGTCCCTCGCACGAGTCTCCGACGGCGAGGTCTCTCCGCGCTACGCGTACGGCGAACTGCGTCTCGCGCGACTCAACCTCTACGCGCCGCTGCTCTTCAACAGGTCCAGCTTCCAGCGGGTCGAGCACCACCGCGACGCGGCGGCGTACGTCGCGCGGTTCTACGGGCCCGTGCTGTTCGTCGTGGGCGTCGCGTCGGTCGTGCTGAGCGGGCTGCAGGTCGCCGTCGCCGTCGAGGGGGCTGGGGCGCTGCAGGCGGCGGCGCTGTGGTTTAGTATCTTGGTGATTCTGGGGTCTTGTGGTGTTGTGCTGGTGCTTGTGGCGATGGTTGCGTGGAAGGTTGGGAGGGAGTGGAAGTTTGCTCTGAGGAACCGTGAGAGGAGGCCTGAGGAGGGGCGGCCGCTGGCGGAGGCGGAGAAGATGTAGGTCATTTCAGAGGGTGGTGTTTTTTAAACGGTAGGTTATGTTTCTGTGTGATATAGATGGGTAAATGGAATCTACATCAGCGGAATAATGCGTAAGGAAATCGCTCCAACCTCGAAGCCCGGCGAGCTTCCTCAGAACAGCCAATCTTTCCATCATCCAACGACTCTCCACTTTCTCTTCCCCTCCAAACCCCCATCGTCTACGAATCCAACATAATGAGAAAACGCTCCATTTACTTGCTAGTCAAGTCCCTCAAGGACGAGCCGTAGGCCTTCCTCCTCTGCGTCCACCTGGCCTGGTTCCCCGGAACCCACCGTTAGGCCTCGTGCGGTTCTGCCCGGCGCCAGGAGCCGCGCTGCCGCTAGCAGCGGGAGCCGGAGTGGAAGCGTTCGGAGCGGCGCTCGAGGCAGCAGCGTTGTCTGGGGCAGCACTGGAAGCAGCGGCGTTGTCGGCGGCGGCGCTCGAGGTAGGCGTTGCGTTGGAGGCAATGCTAGGTTCAGCGGCACCGCCAGCACCACCACCGGCACCATTGTTGCCGCCGTTTCTGCCGCCACCGCCAGCATTGTTGTTACCGCCGTTGTTGTTGTTGCCACCGTTGCCAGCGTTGCCGCCGTTTCCAGCATTACCTCCGTTGCCACCGTTCCCGCCAGCCTCGCCGCCCTCGGTGACCTCAAACTTGGTACAGTCATCTTGAGCACCGCGCTGAGCGACGGGCATGTTGACAGGCTGGTGGTTCTGCGCGGCGTTCATGGTGCAAACACGGTACACGCCAGCGGGCAGTCCACCGGTAACAACAGCCTGCAGCAGCCCCTGGCCGTTACCGGCGTCGTCGATGCCCTTGAAGAAGGCGAAGCGGGCCGGGTCGGGTGGGGTGGTCGACGTGAGGGAGCCGATATCCTGGATGGTGACATGGCAGTGGCCGATGATGTCGCCCTTGGCGTCGAGGTCCTGCGGGGCCGTGTAGTACTGGGTCGTGGGGTTGACGAAGTTGCCCGCGGCGAGGTGGATCGTCTGCACCGAGACGTTGAAGGTGGTGCCGGCGGCGAGCTTCTGGCCCGGCTTGGGGTTGGTGATCATGGTAGAGATCATGTTGGAGGAGGCGGGGATGCGGCCCATGGGGATGCCGTTGCAGGAGCCGGCGGTGATCTGCTTGCCGTTGGTGATGGTCTGGCCCTGGCAGAAGTTGATGAAGTTGTCCGGATCACTGGGGGGTGTTAGAGCACTATCCGGTGCTGATGCTTTTGTCGAGGGTTGGGTTGACTTACACTGCCGACTGGGCCTGGCCCGCCTTGATGCCGTCGGTGCCGGGCTCCTGGCCCGTTTTGTCGCTTGCGCTCTGGATGAGGTCGGTGTTCAGGCACTTGGCCGAGTTCTGGCGGGAGCGCAGGACCGAGTTGAACTCGTCGGCGGGCGATGCAGCGCCCTCCTTCACGGCGGCGGCCGCGAGGAGGGTGGCCAAGAGAGTCGAGTAAATCATGATGAAGAAGCTGGTACAGACGTGATAGTATTAACAATAGAAGTTTCGAACGAAGCTGCGGCAAACCAGTGCGCGATATTGGAAAGTTTGGGGCAAGAAAGGAACGAATGAAGCGAACGAAGGAATGAACTGGAGTAGGAGAGCGAGTGATGATGGTAGTCGGACATGGGAGACTTGGCGGCGACTTATATATGCCAATTGCAAGATTGAGGGGGTTGCCCATCTAGGCTTCCAGCTGACGGGCGACTCCCGCTCGTCGCACCTTCGTCCTGATACTGGTGGCTGTCGACCCGATCACGGACCCCATCATCCGCCTGTCATTTGTCGTTGGGGAGGGAGGCGAAGGCACGCCTCAATCCGTCATGGTAGATAGGGTAGTAGTGTGGTACAGTGTAGTGTAGTGCTGGCGCGGGCGCTGCCATCTGATGTCGCGGCTAACTCTGCCGGGCGGCGGTGCGCGGTCAGGGTTGGGACGAGACGCGCGAGGGGAAATTGAGTCCATCTGAAGTGTGTGACGATGCCGAAATAGGAAATCGTGATCTCCTCATCTTGCGGGGTCGCCAAGGACGGGGGATGTACACTGAGGATTGGGGGAAAAGGGAGAAAAGAAAAAGAAAAGGCAGGGGTTGCGGATGAAGGCTGGTGTAGGGTTTCGGTAGTGGTGGCGTGCTGATCCGAAACCTTGACGCGACCCCTGGGATGATCACGTCGCAGGATTCCGTACTCCTGGGAATTGTCGGAAGTTCTTCGTGTATGCGAGGGCATTTGGGCCTTCACTTGCCGCGGTGCCGCGACACCCGTTCTTGTGTTTTGCCCAAAGGTGATCACTCGCGTTTGCCCCCTTTCCACCTCCTTTTGAACGAGTCTTGAATAATGTAATATTGAGAGGCGTTTCTTGACGGTCAGGGATGGCGCCGTTTGGGTGTGGCTGCAGCCACTCTAGCCGCTAGCTTAAACCTCCGTGCCGAGTGGCCGAGTCTTCTCGGAGATGTGGGGCCGCGAGTGGGTATCCGATACCGACTTTTCTCGGCGAACCTCGGCGTAGCTCTCGGACCTTTGCGACTTCAATGCGTAGTTCCAAGAGTGATCCAAACTCTTTGAAACCATTTTCTTGGGGACTCCACCACAACAATGCGACTTGATGAAAGGTGCCTGCCTCCCGAGTGCACTTGTTTGTCTGTGAGTTAGTTGCTGGGCCGATGTGTTATGTTGGGCTCGGCGAACCGAGGGACCGAGAAGTAAACGGCACAGGTCTTCATGCCTAGGTATAGAAACCAATCAAAGATTTTCAGGTCTGAAGTGACTGTTGATAAGGACCATCTGTGATCACGACTCTTGTCCGTGATACCCTGAGATTGGCTGTTGGAAACTGCCAGGCTTGACCACCCGAACCGGTCACGACCTCTTCTGGACGTGGGTCCTGGTCTTCAAATGCCCATGCCGAGCCATTTGTTTTTGTTTTCATTTTTCTCTTCTCTTGACTCTTTCCTGACCTTGCTTCCCTGGCACCCTTTCCCTTTCTCAACTTTGCTTTTCCTTGGTCATCCCCTTCCTCCAACCTCGTCTCGGTTTACATCAACCCATCGCTATCCCATCAGGTTTGGCTAGATATCCATCCAAGAATATCATCAGCCATTGCAGAAGAGATGTCCGAGAACGTCACCGCCGCAGCCGCCGTGGCGGCGGTCCCCTCGGAGCACCGCTGGTGCCTCCGCTGCCTGGGTTGGTACGTTGGGCGGCTCAAGACCAACCATGGCATCGAGTGCACTGATGCTGATTTTACCTGCGACCACGCCCCCATCGGTATTTGAGAAACATCTACCACTCTCGCAATATCTGTTGATGATTGCTAATCTTCGACCGAGTCCCAGACGACGAGGACAGTCGGTGTGCTCGCTGCCGAAGCAGCCATAGCCCCCATAAGTGCCAGATGGTAACTATGACACCGTCACTCGACCTCGTGCCGACACCTTACTAACCGACCTGAAGATTATCGACTCCCACTGGGATCTTGCCCGGGAGTCATCGCACGCCGCCGCACCATGCTCGAGTTCGAGAAACTGAACCCGGACGGAGTCACCGCCGCCGTGAGTCGGCACCCCACCCCCGAGTATCACCTAAGGTCATCTGCTTACAATCCCTTTCTTCTCCCAGGACCGGACAGCTCTCAAGAACAGCTACCAGAAGGTCTACAACGCCACGCGCAAGTATTACGAATCCGAGGAAGAGACAAAGGCCGCCCACGTTCGAGTGGCGGAGGAAGACCAGGAGTTCACGCCCCAGCAGGAGTTCACGGCCCTGGGACGGCCTAAGCGCAAGGCTTTCAAGGTCCAGGAACGGGACTGGGATCACGAAATTGACCTCGGCGAGGACGACCCCGAGCCGGCTCCCGCGCCCGAGAGCAGTAAGCGAAAGAAGATGCAAGACAGCGAGACCAAGAAGAACATCGTCGACCCCAACCAGGAGAACAGTATGGACAACAGCAACTCCTCCGCGGGGGTCGGAACCAAGGACGCCACGGCCTCTTACCACCAGCCCTCCCTCTCCCACCATTCAACGTCTGTTCCTCCCACCGTTTCCTTCACTGCCATCAATAAGCAGGGCGTCCTCCACAATCAGGCGGCGCCGGTCCCCGGCCCCGTCATCGCGGTCAGCGGCCTTTCCCACCAGGCGACGCCGACCCCCGGCACCTCCGCGGCGTTCAACTAGGACCGCTTCCTCCACCGTCAGGCCACGCCCGTCTCCGCCGTACCCTTCGCCGCAGCCATCGCCTCGTCTGCCCCGGGAAACCAGAAGCCGGCTATCGCCTCGTCCGTTCCCAAAACCCAAAAGAAGGCGGCCCCGAGCTTCACCGAGTACTACCTGACCAAATACCCTCCAAGCCAGGCGTTTGGTGGACTGGGAGTGCCCGCCCCGAAGGCCTCTGAGCCGGTTTTCCAGCCGGTCCGCAATGAGAACGACAACGCCGACACCGTTGCTTCTGCTACTCCGGCCCACCGTGGACGCCGTATTAGAAGCATAGACGGCCTCCCGACCATCCTCAACTCGGACCTCGAGGACGAGGACGAGTTCCAGAGTTCTTACGTCGCTCCCGCCGCTGCGATGGGCACCGGAAGAGCCCCCCATCGCAATGCGACCCCGCGCAATGCGAGACAGACCGCCGCCCCCGCCGGCAACGACATCTTCGCGAACCCCGCCGTTTCCAATGCCCCCTCCGTTCCTGCCGTCGCGTCGTCCGCTGTGGTCAGCATCGCTGAAATCATGGAGGAGGTCTCGAGACTGACGGCCGCCCGCGACGCGCCGTCAGCCGCCTTAGTGAGGCGGTGTTCGGCGCGATGGCCTCCGGAGGACCGCGTGCTCCTCACCTCCCAGATGATCAGGTCGATGCCATGCTGCAGCTTCTGGGACGGGCCCGTCGGCAGTAGGGTGCTGGAGGTTGAGGAAAATCGCTCACGACAGGGCGACTTGATTTTGAGATGGAAACAGGAATGGGTTACGGATAGAGCTCGTGGGTTTTGGCCGTATGCAACTCCCGAAGTTGTTAGCAGATCATGGGACCCGCTGTTACTACTTCCTAGGAAGTTATGCAGCTTTAGTAACAATCAGCTTCTGGCGTAGCTAGCACTTAGATGCTGGCGGTTTTGTAGATAATACACTGTAATTTTAGATAACCGTGCTTTTCCAGTGAATCAGTCCAATGGTGGAGGTAGGCACCTGGGATGGTCCGGGACACAAGGACCTGGAGCCCCGTGCACGCCACGAGCGCCACAGAATACCCCTCCATCAATCACATGCGGGAGCTTGTCTCACACCCCAGCCACGCTCGACGTCATAGAGCCATCACTAGCTGGCACGCCAGGGAGCTCTAGCTCCGGTAGCTCACCTGAAGCAGGAGCTACGGCCTACCTACGCAACTGTCGGATCACGATCGTCAGGGTCGAATAAAAGCTGGCTGCCAGCCTTGGCTTTCTTTGCGCCCGACAGCTTCTTTCCCAGCTTTCCCCGCGTTTTTTTCTCTACAACAAAGCCAGACACATCGCGAACCATATCGCATCGCATCACACTACACAGCTAGACAGATACCGCAACCATGGCCGACGAGCAAACTGGTGCAGAGGGACGGGCCTCGGGTTCTGGAAACAGAAACAGAGTCGCCAACTCGGTGCAAGCTAGAGCGCAGGAGGTCCTGTACGTCCTATTTGCGACACCTTCTTCTAGACACCGGCATGGACTGACCATCGTGCAACAGGCAGGAAGACTACGACAAGGCGAGAGGCCTCGTCGCCGACGCCGCTAAGAGCGGGTCGTACCTGTATCCCATCAAGGGCATCGTCTACTTTGCGACCCACAAAGCGCTGTGGAAGCCCCTCCTCTCCCGCATCGGCGCCTACGTCCTCCTGTCCGCCGGCGTCGTGACCGGCATGTTCGTCTTCACCTACGTGCCGCAGCTTGCCATACTCGTCTTCGTCAACGGGCCTCTGGCCGTGTTCACGACCGTTCTGTTGATCCTGAACGAGAGCTCCACCATCATCAACTTTGTCTCGCGATCCTACCTGCTCCAGGAGGCCCTGCTGGACACTTTCGATGGTACCCTGCTCTCCAAGGGCGAAGATGGCATCGTGAAGGAGGGTAGACAGGTGGGCCCGGGCTCGGACCCGATGCAGAAACTGGGCAAGATCCTCAAGAACCCGTTCGAGAGGTTCAGCCCCAAGGCTCTCGTGCGCTATCTCGTCTACCTGCCGTTGAACTTCATACCCATCGTGGGAACCGCCATCTTCATCCTCCTCCAAGGTAGGCCAGCAAAAACCCCCCAACGCCAACGCCAACTCCAACTAACAGTTTCGCAGCCCGGAGCCGAGGCCATGGTGTCCACGGACGCGTGAGTATCCTCCCGTCGACGAAGCGACTGCTGTCTGACTCTGCTATCTAGTACTTCCAACTCAAGAACTGGTCGTCCTCCCGAAGGTCCGACTGGCTGAAGAGGCACACCGGACCTTACACAGCGTACGTTTAGCCCGCTCCGTGCACTTTTTGGACACCCGACTGACTTGACGCAGTTTCGGCCTTGTCGCAACCGCTCTCGAGATGATCCCCTTCGTCGGCATTTTCTTCACCTTCACCAACACCGGTACGTTTTGCAAACTTCTCTTGCCACATTAACCCACTGACCACTGCTTTAGTTGGCGCCGCTTTGTGGGCTGCCGACATCGAGGCCAAGAACACGTCCATGACCGACGGCACGGCACCAACCCTTCGCGAGACGGCAAAGAAGGCCGAGTAAACGAGGCCACACAGCACTGCGGGGCCGTGCTTGGCGGCCGCGGCAGACGGGATCCCTCTTCTAGTCGGGTACCGGTGTCACGGCATCTTGACAGCAGTCATGGATCTCGTGCGACTCTATTGAAGGCTTGCCCCGCGGATCGTTCGCGGCGGTAATGCACGAGCATGATACGTGGTAAACGGATCCCACGTTGTCGGAAGTGGTTCGGCGGCGCCGTTTCCCGGGAGGTTCATGGCGAGAGCATGGAAGATTGGAGGGGATTGCATACGACACTGAGTAATTTATGACATGAAACCCTACAAAAGACAGCAATTAATGAGGACCATATCAGGTACCAAATATGTCCATCGCACAGTGTCTCGGCGTCGACTTGCGTCCAATCCAGCTGAGTAGTCTCCCACGGCTTGAGGGGAATTGCCTCTTGTTTCCCAAGCGCCGTGAAAAGAACTCGACGTGTCTAGAATCAAGCAAACCTGCGGATATGCCGAGTCCCTTGATGGCTGCTCTAGCCCCAACGATGTGGGACAAGACATCGCGAGCCCCCGCACAGAACATCTAAGATGCGTGTGCCACACTTCAGGAACAGGCAATCTTGTTTCGAAGCACACGGCTGCGTACATGCAACGCGATACTCGAACGAGAGTCGACGTACCGGCTGTCCCCCCGATTCGGTATGCTCGTATGAGACATCCCCGGGGGGGCAAACCCCTGACATGCCCACTTGGGTGACGAGCCCTGAGCACCCTTCAGCTCGATTGGCCTGTTACGTTATCAATCTGCTGCCGCAAGTGCGACTCCGCGGTATATGATGCCGTTTTGTGAGTGCCATCATGTCACGCTGTGCATGGTCACTTCACGATGCGTTCAACGCGAGGAGGCCGACGTCCAGGGGACACCGACACCTTGACATCCGTCCATGTCACGGTCTCAGCACGTAATGCCGAGTTGACAGGCAATATCCGAACAGAGGTTCCTCCGAACAAACGGCCTTTTGATTCTGGCGATGTTCTGCCCCTTCCCATGGGCCCCCGTTAGGCCCGAACCATGGTGATCTGCGGTATCTCAAGCGAGAGGCCATCTCGGAGCGACCTGAGATCCCGCGCCGAGTGTGCTGGAACGAGTCACGACAACGGTCAACCGAGCCATCCGCCCGTTTCGCTGACGAAGGCCTCCTGTCATTGCGCATCTAGTCGTGGATCATCGGCAACATCAGCGGAAGGAAACCCGGCAAACATGGCTCAGTGCTGCATCACCTCTCTTGCCTTTGGAGCACGTCGATGTTGCCTATCTGGAAACTACTTGCCTGAGGTACACCTTCCGTGTAGTTGATGAGCCATTGCACCTGCTTCGCTCTTGCCAGGTGCTTGTATCGGATAGAAGGCAGGTGCATCCTGGGTGCAAGACCCGTCGAGCACGTGTCAGATCCAGACGGGAGGAAGGAGCCCGCGATGGTGGCTTCGGTACCTACTACCTGAAGTACACGACCAAGACGCGTGCATTTGGTGCGGATGAAGGTACCGTGACATTTCAGGACGTCGAGACCCCCTTCGAGGAAGGCAGGTATATCTGCTCTTGCCCTCTTTCCCTTCACACCAGGCACGACGTCCTCTTCCAACTTCCCCTCCTCCCACTTCCGTCCTTCATTTCTCTCTCTTTCCTCATCCTTCTCCCGCCCAGTCCCCTCGGCGTCTCCAGGTTATCACTCGTTGTTCCCCTTCAAGCGGAGGCTTACATTCGTTTCGCGAGCATTGCCAGACCGACTTACACGCCAAGGTCAGTCTCCTCCTGCCTGCTTCCCCCGTACATGCTCGGGCGTTCTTGACTGACATCCTCTATCCTTGTGTGCAGCGTTCCTATCATGAGGGTCTCGACTCTCGCAGCCGGCTTCGCGTCGGTTGCTGCTCTGCTGTCCATCTCGGTCGGCGTTGCAGCATCCAGCGTTGCGGACCACGGCCGACAGGACAAGCCTCCTGCACCTGGTCTCCAGCCCAAGCACCACGCCCGAAGCCCTCAGGACCCCAATGTGTTCGTCAGCTACGATTATGGATACTCCTATCCCCCTCCGCCCCCTCCCACTACCTACGGAGAGTCTGAGTCGACTTCCACTACTGGCGATGGTTCGTGCCCCAACATCAGATTCTCGTCTTGGCCCGGAAACCTTACTGATACTCTGTAGTCTACCCCACTGGAGCCAGCTCGAGCGCAAGCATCACCGGCTCCTCGGACTCGGCGTTCGCCACTACCACTGCCTCCTCTGGAGCGAGTGCCACTCTTTCTGATCCCGTCACTACCTACCCACCTACCTCGGGCACCGAGAGTTCTTCCACCTCGTCCCTCCTGTCAGGTAACTGGTCGTCTACCACTGCCGGCCCGTCCACCACAGTTACTACAGGAACTGCGTCGTCGTCTGCATCCGAGAGTACTCTTTGGCCTATCCTAACCAGCACGTCTACCTCGGGTGCCTCAATCACAGGCTCAGTCCTCCTGAGTAGTGGCATTTCAACCCGTAATACCTCTGCTACGCTGTCTTCTACGGTGTCCGGATTTTCGTCCACGAGTTTCGTCTTGACAACTGGGACCTGGATGGCGAACAGCTCAACGGCCTTGACGGGCTCCGTTACTGCCAGCCCTCCTGTTTTGAGCACCACAAGAACCTCCACATCCTCGGAAGATGGACCGCCTATTTCCAGACCGCCGCCTCCTGGCCAGTCAAGCAGTGCCACAGACCCAGCGTCAACCGGGTTCAACCAGACGGCGGCCTCTACGTTGACTGCCAGCTCCAATGTCACTTTCACGAGTCGCACTTCTGGCGCTCCGTCAAGTATTATTTCAACAACGCTACCTGTAAATTCGAGCATCACATTCACTTCCTCGGTCGAGACCGAGTCTGGTACCCTTGCAACCATCACAGAGACCTCTGCAGCGCCTAGTTCCTCCGAAGTGTCGTGGAACACAACAACCGCGAGCTCAACGCTGGATCCAGCGATTCCATCAGCAAGTTCTCCCTCATCCGCCACACAGAATGGGACTGCAATCTCTCTTACACCAGCCCCGAGCTCTGTATCTGCCACTCTGGTGCCGCCGTTCACTTTGTCCAACTCGTCCACATCGGCGGGAACTGGGACGTCTCCCACAACACCTTCCATTCCTCTCTCTACGACCATTCTCCCGTCATTGACCCTGCCCGTTGAAACACCCTCGACGACGTGGAACTCGTCGGACATCACCTCCCCAACGTCGTTCGGGACGTCGCAACCGACTATCTCAGGCAACTCGACCACCGTTTCTGACATTCCGATTCCGCCTGTGTGGACATCTGGCCGGACAAGCTCTTCAACCTTGGCGAACTCGACGGGTACGCCGGTGACGTTGACAAGCGCCAGTTCGCCCCTCAGCTTGTCAACTGTGGCCATCACTTCCCCAAACACAACCTTCACGGTGGTTCAGTCTGGGACCATCCAAGTTACAGGAAGCGTCACCCGAAGCCCTTCAAACTCTACACTGAGCTGGCTCTCGACCACTCCACTTTTGAATTCAACGTCGGCTCCGGCTACTGCAACAATCACAGACCCAGTCACAGTGGTGCCGACGGTCATCACCATCAGCACCAATGAGACGGTCTTCCTGTCCACGGTATCTCAGACTTCCGGATGGAACAGCACAGCATCAGCGAGTACTTCCGGGTCCCCCTCGGTTTCTCAGACAGTTGTCCCCTTCCCGTTGCCCAACTCGACAGTCACCGTCTCGCACGAAGGAACAATCTTCGTATCGACTATTTTCGGCACAGAATCAGGCTCGCCGACCGCTACTGGTACCGTCAGTCCACACTGGCCAACAGGGAATGCCACCTCGACCACTAGTACCTTTCTTGGAACGGCGCCGACAAGTTTGCCTTCTATCGGCATCCCGGTTTCGACCATTACCATTCGTAACTCGACATCAGTGGTGATTAAACCTACTTCGCCCGCGTCCACGATTACAATCTCAGGAACCGGGCAATCCAGCGTAACAAGCATAAATGCCACTGTTGTGCCTCCCTTCCCCGTCAACTCGACAGCTTGGCCCAGCGGAACGATTGGATCCGTCACTGAGGCATCGTCAACGTTCTTGTCACAGACAGGTCCTTTGACCTCAGCTGCCAACACCTCTACTATTGCAGTGCCATTTCCCACAGCCAACACCACTTTGGTCTCGTCGACCGGGCTGTCAAGCAGCTATCCGACTGGGGTGCCACGTCCAACTCCAAGTACAGGCATCACAGCACCTTGGAACGCGACCTTGACGTCTATACTGACTGGTCTTCCAACGGAGCCATCTACTGCAGGTACTGTCTTGGTGACCACGAGGTGGAACAGCACCGTGACTCTGTCACCCGCGGTCTCGACACCCTTCGCGACTTCTCAGTCCCTCAACTTTACTGCAACAGCCAGCGCTAACGCCACATGGTCTGTAAGCAGTCAGTCGACAGACGCTGCAACCTCCACAGCTGCATCTACCGGCGTTCCTCCGTGGCCAGTCTCCAACTCTACCGTCTTCCCAACCTGGGGAACAGGCACAGCGACATTTCCGCTGACAACCGGTACCTCAAAGTCTGGATCGCTGGTGCCGACGCGGCCTTGGCCTACGTTCAACTCGAGTGCACCGTCAATCTCTGGTACGGTATCCATTCCAGTCATCACCACGCCGATCGTTGTTTCCACAAACTTCATCACCTCGTCTGGCTCCAGGTCATTCACGTGGACAAACTTGACGGCGCCGAATCTACCCACTGGGACTGGCGTCGGCACAGCGATTACTGTAACTGGAGGGTCCACCATCACGCTGCTGACGTCCAGAACAATCGCCAACGCAACATGGACATCACAACGGAGTACAACTGCCCCGACAAACGGAACGATCTTGCAGACATCGACGGCCAATGCGACGCAAGCTCCAACGTCCTTTGGGTCTTCAGCAACTACGGTGGCTCCGTTCCCAACTGGAAACACCACGTTGCCCCCATTCCCGACCGGAGTGAACACGTCCAGTATCTGGCTATCCACTGTGTTGTCCACCATACGAACAGGAACAGGACCTCCATCTGTCACCACCTTGACCGTGTCTTCTGTGACGGATCAGGCACCGTTCCCTACGGCGAACTCGACTTCACACGTCTCCACTGCAAACGCTACCGTGACGACCATCTCAGGCACTGGCGTTACCATCATTTCGACACTGACCGGAGGCACTTTGACCGGCGTTCCAACGAGTCTTTCAGTTTCAGGGCCCGTACCTCCTTTCCCGTCTGTGAACTCGACGACTCTGCCAGTCAGCACTGGTAATGTGAGTGTCATCACGCTCTCCGGCACTGGTTTCACCGTGATTTCGACCTTGACTCAGGGCACTTCCCCCGGAACCATCACAGGATTGCCATCGTCCACGTTGCCGCCATTCCCAACAGGCAACGGTACGGCAACGACGGGCCCAACTGGCTCCGGCACTGTGTTCTTTTCCTCGGAAACAGAAGAGACGCCAACGGCCACTTCACCGCCGTTCCCGGCAGGCAACACGACCGTGATTACAGGGCCAACAGGCAACATGACGGTCACCTTTATCTCCAGCGTCCCCTCGGGCGCTGCCGCCTCGACTGTGACCATTACCAGAGCCAACGGTCGCATCACTCAGACGCTGACGATCCTGCGTTCTTCGGTCGTCACTCCACCGTTCCCTACTTCCAACGGAACTGCGCTTCCGACTGGTACCGGAACGTTTACCGGCACAGGCGTCACACTCACATCGTCAGGCACCGGTGCGCCGTCTATCTCGGCTTCGACTTGGACGGTATGGCCCAACGCAACGTCTTCCACTCTCGTCGGCACAGGCCTATCGCCCTCTGCTAGCAGATCCGCCACGACCTCGCCGAACGCGACGGTCTCGAGCGTCTTATCTGGCGCCACATCAACTCAGTCAGTGCTGAACAGCACTGGATCGGGATTACCCACTGCCTCAACTAGCACAGAGCTTGGCACACTGATTTCGATCCCGCCCTCGGGCTCCGCTACGGTCTTGCCTCCGTTTGGCAACTCTACCACCGTCTCTGGAGCAGTTTCGACAACACACATTTCCTGGACCATTTCGGGAAGTGTCTTCTCTTCTGTGTCCATATTACCTGTACCTACTTCGTCACTTTCAAACTCATCTATTCCCATTCAAACGCCATCTGGTACCGCGCCAACCGGTAGCTCAAGCCCGATATCTACGTCTGTCTCGGGCTCATTACCCGGCGCCACCGGTTCACTCACCGTGCCCCCACCATCGGCCAACTCCACTGGAACCTCCACTCCCTGCCACACAGTCACCATCACCGACGGCACCGTCACTCAAGTCATCACCCAAAGCATTTTGGTTTCCACAGTCACTCAAAGTGCCGAGCCGACGGAAGTATACAAGCCGTCGTCCTCGAACCACACGGCGTATCCGCCCAAGACGAGCTGCACGTCCAAGTGGCGGAATGCTACGTCGACTTCTTCGTCGTTTGGCTCCTCTAGGTCTTGGACTTCGCTCGCGATCATCAATCGTAAGTCACCATGGCCAGCGCCATTGAACCCAACTGACCCGCCTTAGGAACTTCATCTGCCACCACATTCCTCACATCAACGAGAAGCGATATTGCTTCTCTCGAGAATGGTGGGGAGGTGTTCGAAACGGCAGAAGCCGGAGTACCGACCACTACCTACAGCGCCGCGCCTCTCCCGTCCAATAAGGCTTACCCTTGGGGAGGCGTCGGCCCCCTCTTCCGGCATCATAACATGACCGACGTGGGGAACGATGGGTCGGCTGATCGCCCGGTGGCTCAAGAGAAGAACGACGCTTGGTGGGCCCGGTGGAAGGCGCACGTCGATCGTCTCCAGTCGGGCGCGGCAGAGGACGACGCAGACGGATCTCGTGATGCATAAGTCTCGGTAGATGCGATCGGTATTTTCGCTTGTCATTTCGGAAAAATTGCTTGAGAACGATTTTTGTTCTGAACTTCGGGATGGATTCCACTTTGCTTCAACATGTTTCATCGGACCGGGGTGGAAACGCATCATATCATGGTCTCCTTTGTAACGCAATCTCAGGCGTGACGGAGTTATAGCTATAGTAATGGAATGAGACGATGCCATGGAATGTCTTGCGGTGCCGTGATGTCGTGGGAGATACAGGTGGTTCGTGTTAGGAATCCAGCTTCGGCAGTGGAAATCATGGTCCGGTCTGGTGTCGAAACCAGCATGCAGCAACCCTTCTGGAATTTGCTTCGCGATGTCTACGATTCGAGCTTGTTTCCTAAAACCCTGAAATCACGTTTCGAGTATGGTTAAGGGGGTCATGTCATGCATGCAGCCTACGGCATGGCCTTCACCGAGCTCTAGAACTTTCCTCGGCCCCGTCCAGTACGGCCGGTAGCACATGTCTGGCGGCGAGATATCCTAGTAGCACCGCCGAGAAACATAGCGAGTCGCTGCTCGGTCTAGAGCGAGCGATGTCGGAGGTCACCCGTCACGTCGCGTCCTGTTTTTGGGTTTCCAGCGACGGCACCTCGTCGGGCTGAAATGGGGTCGGGGGCAGGCGAGGGCGTGTTATCCCTGGAGAAATAAGGAAAGTTTCGTTTGTGTAACGGTCAGGGATCGGGGAGCTGGGAAAAAAGTCATCAGCGAGCTTGTTTGCTTTTTTGCTTTTTTGGGCCCTGCCTCGGTATGCAGGCGAAGGGCTGATGTTCGTTTTTTGACAATATTTGTCTTCTTTGCTCGCCTCACTGTTGATGATATCGTCATATGGCGGTCAGTTATGGAAGTGATGGACCAGAATTGAACCTTCAATCGATGCTTTTCGGTCGGGAAGGGGTTGGCCGCCAGAGAGGCCCGGCCACGAGAATGAACCGGGGAAGAGAGAAAAACAAAGATATCGTCATGATGAAGCAATTTCAGGCGCCGAGGTTGGCCATCAGGGCCTCGAGGCTGGAAGGATGATCTGATTTCGATGCACGTCTTCGTGTCGTGTACCGTACAAGGCGCGCGAAGCGGATGGCGATGACGGCGATGGTGGTTGATGATGACGATTGGCGGACGTTCCGCTCTCTCTCGGCCGTTGGCTGGGTATTGTCGGGATGATGGACAGAGACTGAGGCTTCTCTCTTTGTATCTATCTTGGTTTCTTTCTGTACGGGGCCCATAATCTCGCATTCTTGGAGGGTGGGCGGCCGATTTTGACATATCTGCAAGCCCAGGCGGATAGCAAGTCCGGCATGTCGTCGCAGTGGCCTTCCCGCTCCTCCCGCTCCCTCTGCCCGAATGAGAGGTTTGCTATGCAGGATGATATTTGGTCAGTGGCTAACTTCTCTCTGGACAGGACGGTGAGGTGTAAAAGCGGGGCCCGGGGATTATTATGTATGAGCTGGCGATGCATGCATGCAAGCGATATTTCCATGGACCAAGAATGCATGCATGTCGTGCCTCCCGGAGAGCCATCCACGTGGTCGTTGCTTTTCTGGAAACCTTCTTGACCGGGGGGTTGGTCGGGTCAGCCCCGCCGGCCGGAGGGGCGGGGGTTGGAGGCCGGGGCCCGGGCATCCCGCCCATCTGAACTGTGTATTTCCTTCTTTGTTTCTTCAATTTCATGGCAGAACAGACTTTTTCGTCGCGTATCCAGGGGGTAAGAGAGAGATTGGGAATGAAGAAAGTATGCATATTTGACAAAAAAAAAAGACAGCCCTACGATTTTGCGTGTCCAATTTTCGACTTGCGGCCCGGAGATCATCCGTCGGAGCGAACGCCCGGGGTCATGTCGTCTGATGTCGCGACGGCTTGTCTACGTTTGATCTTCGCAAAGTCCGTCCGATCTTGGAATGCACACCCACGGTCGTCATGCAGGGTTGTTGAGCAGCTAATACCAGTAGCCCGACGATAGGCGCCTTCGAGCAAAGGGTGTTGATGCGTTTGATCTGCCCGCACCATCTGTGCCGCAGAGTCATCTGCCAGTCTGCCCTCCCCAGAGCTCACACTGAAATCCTGAATCAATTCTTCGCCCTTGCGTCTCCGGTCGTCACGGTCTGCGTCAGGATTTCCCGTCCGGGCTGCTGCAGAACAACGGGGCTGAGCTAGTACACCGTATGGTCTCGGGGCGTGTACGGATATTGATGAGTCCTCATGCAGGAAGCAAAGCCATGTCGCCGCCACGTTGCCGCGGGCCTTGAACGGCGCCGCGTCTAAATCTCCGTCTCGCCCATTAGTGCCCGATTTGGGATCTCGTACTTCCCCCCTGTCTCTTGCCAGGCCGGCGCCCGTATCCGCCTGCACCGGCAACGAGAACCAGAGGACACACGGGCAATCCGATCGAGAGGAACCTCCGAGCGAACCCCGGAAATGGGTAGCCACAGAGGCTGGCGGAGCCGACGCACCTTTCCACATCCCATGGAGGTTACCAGCGGTGAAGATGGCGAGATTGCGACCTGCAACCGACGATCAGACGCCACGCACAGACGTGGGCAGAACCGATCTGGTCAGTAATCCAGTTCAGGCTCGACCCTTCTCGTGTTTTTGCAGGGATCCGACTTCAGGGAGACTACGCGAGAGACAGCGAGGGCGAAGCAGGGGGTTGGGGGGGGGGAGGGGGTTCCGATCCTTGGATGCGTGTATAATTGCTTTTTCGAATGCCTTCTCGCCCAGCTAGGTCACGGTCGTTGCATGTGCTGTCTCTCTCTGGTCTCCCTTTGAACTCTTCTTGGGCCTCTCTTGAAGATCTTTTCGATGGTCTGCACAGCACATGTAATATCTCACCTGCTTGGGCAGGGAGAGGGAAAGAGAACTGAATCGGTAATGTCTTGCTCACACATGTCTCCCATCCCGTGATCTCAGCCCCCGCGCTCGGCGGTCGATCAGACTGGCCCCCATCCAGAAGGCTATCCGAGACCTCGTACCGTTGAGACATGACGGGAAATGTCTCTCGCCGCACCGGGCGTGGGAGGTAAGGGATGGCGATGAGGCTCAGCTTGGGGGGAGGGTGGAGGACAGTTGGGCAGACGGAGGGACGAAAAAGGATTCCAGGCGATGCGCGTTGAGAAAAGGCTGAGACTGGGGGAGATGTGTCTGTTAGTACCTACGGATAGTCAGGCAGGAGCAACTGCCTCTTCGCTCCTTCTCCTACCGGGTGAAGTGGGCTACATTGCACCTTCCCAATGTATTTGTCCTCGCACCTGCCCTCGCACCTGCCTCATGTTCCTGCCTCATGTTCCTGCCTCCCCGCGCACCTGCCTAGTATTCCTGCCCCAGGGCAGGAAGGGGGCTATAGGATGGTTAAACGTCTCCTGCTTTCACTTCGAATCCTGCGGCAATCTTTTTTTTTTCAGGCTCTTTTTCTTTTTAAATTTCTGTTTTGTTAATGGACTCTGTCCGATCAACTGCCGCGTCACTAGCACATCATTATCATTTCGCAAGGCACGTAGGGACCACACAGGGCGTCGCAAGGATCAGGCACGCGAGGCGGTTAGAGTTTGGGAGAAGGAAGTAGATGACGGTGACGGCGATGCGAGCAGCTAGGTACGGGGACGACGGGCAGACCACCTTAGGGCCCGTCGGCGCGACGCGAGCCGATGACATATTTCACAGTGGGAAACCGGGAGGATACGCCCGTAGAGGAGCGGTCGTCTGTGTGATGCCGCCCCTTTGCATCATCAAGGTGCAGCGGTTCGCGCAGTCGAAGCCGGGACGGCCCACGATACGGTTGATCCCGTACCTGGCATTAGGAAGCTGATGACTGGACAAGCGCAAAAACAAGAAGAAGCAACGTTAGAAGCAGACACCTGTCGGAGGCGAGCGTCTTTGAATCGGAGAGGTTTCCCTTGGTGGAAAGAAAGACCGTTGGATGCGTGGCATTGGACCCAGAATCGCGTGTCCTCCTCGGGCAATGAAACCCGGCCTTTGAAGGGTTCTGAAGGATGATTAGAGTATGCCATGCCCCATCCCAGCTCCGGCTCGATCCTCCCACCATCCGCGGGACGAAGAACAGCGAGGCATCTCGATCTCGGCTGACGTTGACCCAGCTGGGGTTTAGGCAGGGACAGGGGCGGCCGGGGAAGAGACGCGGAACAAGGGGTGTTCGATTTCGACACGGGGGACCTTCGTTACTTCGTAAGAAACCGGCGGGACTCGCGTTGCAGCGACCGATCAGGGCACGGATTTAAGCGAGGAAGAGGGAAATCTCGTTGCTGTAGGGGGTGTAAGTGGAGGATTGGGGATGGGATGGGAGATGCATCATGGGATCTCCGGGGGAGTAACCCCCCCTTGCTTCCGGTCGAGATCCCCATGCACGTCCGTCTTGGCGGTGGTGCACCCATCACTACCACCTACCTACCGTGCCTACTACCTATTACTAGTACTACCTGCTATCCTTCCTATCCCCGGGCATGCGTGATCTCATCTACGTTACGCGCGGCACACTCCAGATCCGGATCGCAACTGCGATCGTGGGTGTAGGTTACAACCGTTGGAAAACTCGTGTCGCCCGGAAACCCGCAACGGGAGGCGGCAGATGAACCGTCTCCCGGTCTGCGTTGGTGGCAGTCACCACGAACATGTTTGTCCGTCTGCCCTTCTGCCCCAGTATGCATGCGTATCTTGGATCGTAGAAACTCAACCAACAATACATCGTCCATTACTTGCTACTTACTACCTAAAAGCCTATCTAAGAGCCTAGCTAACGAGACCGAACACTACCCAAAAGGTGCCCATCCAGATCCTCTCAATCCCGCCAACCGGGGATGGCGCAGACCTCCTCCCCCCTCTCTGGCGCGATGCAACCACCCGGTAAACCCGTCCAACCGTCCTCCCCTCCGCTACACCACACCCCCTAAAGCGAAGATCGTAAGCGACGACGGCAAGTGGTACCAGAGAACCAGTTCCTCGCTCGCCCGCGCACCAGATCCCGCTCCAAACCGGGAAGAGGGATTGAAGCGACCGTCGTTCCCAGTCCGCCCATTAGTTCCTCCTCTTGCCTCCTTTCCGTCTTAATCCTCCTGCCACAGTGACAAACCCCCCTAAGCACAACTCGAAGCCCGCCTCCTCATCCCATCAGGCCGATGCGTCTGAACGCACCCCTCGCACCCGGGACTCAGCACGTCCGGCGCCCCGTCGAACAGCTCCGCCCGGTACACGTACCACTCGCGGTACGACTTCCACTCCTCCAGGTACTCGACCCAGTACGCGAGCTGCTCCACGAGCCAGCTGTCGCGCAGCCTGTCTTTAACAACATCGTCGGGGAGCGGGAGCTGCTCTTTGTCTTTGTCTTTGCTGCTGCGATCGTCACCACCACCTCGACCACCGCAGTGGCGGTTCTGGTGGTAGTACGCAGCAATCACCTCCGGCCGCACGTCCTCGACCCGCTCGGCCGTGTAGTAAGCAAACTCGGCGCGCCGGCCCCGCGCCGTGAAGTACGGCACCGAGCCCCACTCCACCACGGCCCGCGAGGGCGTCAGGGACACCACGCGCACCGTGCAGCAGATGCACCGCGCCTGCGCGAGGAAGTCGCGGAGCACCGTCGACGGCTTGGGCGTGCTGGTGCGCGGGTGCATGGTTCGGCGAAGCAGGGGTGTTGTTTTTGGCTAGCGAAGCAGCAGTGGTCGTCGTAGCTGGAGAAGATGTCGTCGCTTGTCTGGCGTCATTAAAACCCAGGCGGTGTAGGTAAACCCCGGCACGGGCTTCTTAGATAGCAGTTTTCTTTCCGGACGCAGCTTTTCCTCCAAGGGTCTCCTTCGTTTTTTCCTCTTTCCGGCCGAAGGAGAGCAAGGGGGGAGTGCGCAGAGAATCCCGATGCACCCTCGCAGGTTCCCGTCAATATTTCCAAAGGGCTGGGGCCAAAACAAGAACCCACACGCACCAGCTCGCAGCGGGAACGGCAGCGGCAAGGCGGGAGAAGATTTGAGGTTGCCGCGCGCGCGCCCTTGGCGAGGATGCGAGATCGAGAAGAAGCAGCTGAGGAGATTAGCCTCGACAAGGGGGGTCCGGGGTGTCCTGCTTTACTCTGCTGTCCCGGGATTTCTCCAAGGGATAGAGAGAGAGAGGGCGGGAAAAGAAGGAACACTGCACGCAGCGCGCGCGCAAAGGAAGCGAGCGAGAGAGGAAGTAAAAGAAGCAGACCAACGAAAGAAGAAAAGAGGACAATTTTGGGGGTGGGTGTATATCCCATCTTCGATCTGGGGGGGGGAACGGGGGATTAAAAACGATTTTGTTTTTGGTTCATAAAGTCCACCTACTCCGTGGCTTCTCTTCCGTGGTTGCTTCTTCCTCCCTGCCTCGTCGTCAAGAGAGGTTTCTCCCGTTACCCCAGCTCCTGGCCCTTCTGCGTTCCTCTCTCAATAGGAGCTGCATCATTGTTGCCCCCGGACAACAGAAGCGTGTCTCACCCGCATCGACAGACAAGAGAGAGAGAGAGAGACGACAGGTTTCGGCGACGCGGGGAATAAAACAAAGCAGAGTGCCTAGACCCGTTTTCCCACGAGGCTTGAGGCACACCGTCATGGTGATGAAGAACTTTTCCGTCGTCATTAGGCGGGGAGTGGGCTCCGGTCGGCCTGAAGATGGGGTTTCCCCGAGACTTTCTGAGGGAGCCCTGTTGAGTGCCGAAATGTAGAGGAAGAAAAGAAAAAAAAAGAATAAAAAAAAGCCTGTAATCAAAGTGCGAGGCATGCAGCCTAGGTAGCGTGGGTAGCAACAGCAGTCCCTCGCTTCCTGCTATCGTTGCCACGGGGGGCCTTTTCTTTCCTTTTTTCTATTCATTTCTGGAGGGCGCTCTTCTCCGTCATTGTTCATGCCCCCCATCCCCAATGAACGAAAACAGGACCAGAAGAGTGACGCGCAGCCATGGACAGCACAGCAATAAAAGAGGGCAGAAAGAGAGGAGAAGATGTGTCGGTAGGGCAAAAGTGAGAGGCCTTCGCAACTTTCGGCTTCCCAAAGATTCGGGGGTTGACGACGACTTCGTGGGGTGGATTAAACCCGGCCGATCGGCCCAATCGCGCGGAACCGTCCCCTCCACGAATTAAATATCTATCACTTCTCACATTCGTCGCCGCATGACAGTGCCACACCCCTAAGGACTTTTTCCCGCCGCGGGTTTCGCAAGAGACCTGCGATGTAATGGTACAGAGAGGAGGTGAATGCGAGTAAGAGTGAGAGTGAGGGCGAGAGAGATCCGGACTTCCAATCAGCCTTCCTCCACCCCACCTTTGCCCCTCCCTTGTCATCTCGCTGCCGAATCCTCTTGAAGCTCAAACAGCGGTCCTTTCTTTTGACTCGGCGATATTCCACGGCCGACGCGAGACGACGACGAGGACGGCGGCAGGTCAGCTGAGGTCCCTCTGGACACACTTCGGCCGAATCCGACTCTGATTGGTTTCGCCGCTTGGCCAAACACATCGCCGGAGCGTCACTGGGAAGAGGGGCCTTCCTTGATATTCGCCCAACACACCGCGCCGGGCGGCGGCTGCGGCGGCGGGCCCACGAGGAGGGCTTCATTGGAGCCAACAAGGCACCTCCTCGCAGAGGCAAGGCTACCTGCTTGCTTTGCCTGGGCTGCTGCTGGGTTGACCGGGCCCCCAAAGCCCATTCCGAAGGGGGTGAGCTCGTGAGCATGACATGCTTTCTTTTTCGTTTCTTTTTTCTCCTCCCCTGCCAACGCCACTTAGCGAAGGGGAGGGGACCCATGGTCTTTCCTGGGGCCGGCCCCGAGAGTGGTTTTGGGTTCCCAATGTGACTCGAACTTTGCTTCATTCCAATCCGTGTTCCTCGGTGACAGCAGCTGGGTGGAGGGGGGGTCGGGCACCTCCCACCATACAACCAGAGACATGGCCGGGCCTGCGTTGACCGAGGTAACCGGCCGGATTTCTTTTCCAGAGAAAGAAAAAGATCCCTTTCCACTCGGATTTGAGGTAGCTCGTCACCGTCTTCCCGCCCACCCGATCTTTCCTTTTGGTTAGAGGCAGGGAAGAACAGCAAGGAAGAGAACCCACCACAGTTCCCTTCATAGTGCGGTCATGACCAGGCCAAAAAACTCTGTCCCTCTAGGAAAAGAAACGAAACAGCCATATTCCGAAGAGTTCCAGCCCGGGTACGCGCACACATGGACACACACCCCCTCCCCGGGAGCTGAGTGCAGGCGCCCGCCAAGGTGTTTCCTAAAAAAGAGGGGGGCACTGAGGAGGGGCGCTGGCATCGAGGGATGAGATCTCTTCCCATATCTCACACAGCAACCGCGCACCCACACCTCCTTCGGGACCATTCCCCCCTTGGCTCCCGTAGCTCCAGTGGCTTAAGATCTTACATATACCCGCACGCGAACCAGCACCTCGGGACGTCGTCTGACAGGCTCCTCTTGCTCACCGGTGTCTGTCGGCCCTTGCAACTTTCCTGACCGACTTGTCATGCCAAGTCCACACTCCTCAGTCTAAATCGACTTCACAACTGTAAGTCTGACGGTTCGCGTTTCTGCTCGACGGGCTAGCCCGTGCCGTGCTGCGCCGTTTGCTGACCGAACGCTGCAGGTTCTCCTGTCCGAGCAATACAAGAAGGACCATCAGGGCCTCTTCCCTCCAGCCTCCGAACACCATGTGCGAGTGGTACCGACGCAACTACGCCTGCGGGCACCACTTCACGGGCGCCTCCGAGTGGTGCTACCGGTACAGCCAGACGCAGAAGCGTTGCAAGGTCGTCGTGACGCAGGTCGACTACGACTCGTCCGTGTGCAAGAGCTGCCTGAAGAAGGGCTCCAAGACGGAGGTCCCGTGGGAGCACCTCATCGACCGGACCAAGTTCGACCCCAGCCGAGACGAGTGATACGACGATGGCGGCGACAGCAACAGCGACCGCAACGGCGGGCTTCGACATGACCAAATGTTTTCGAAAATCTTCTTTCCTTGATCGGTTTCGTTCGTAATTGGAACGCCCTCGACGGCGTGGGCTATCACATTCACCGTGGCGAGACGGATCCTCTCCCACGCGGCGTTTCGGGACCAAAAGACGGGGCGATCCGGGGGAGGCGTGTGGCCGTTGGCTTACTAGAGCCTCATGGGACTGGCGCACCTTATACCCATTTGATTTTGCATCATTTATCGGCGAACTTGTTGTTTTCAACCCGGCGGGGGCGACGGATGGGGGGGCTTCAACCTGGGGATGGGGGAATCTGGAGTATCGGAAGCGGGAAAGCTTTGACGACATCGACGACGACCAAAAGTGCGTTTTTGGAGCTTTGTTTTTTGAGATGTATTATCTGTGTGTTAGAAGTCGGTTGAGTCGACGTAATCAAGTCAGTTGTCCTGTCTTGCAACGCTCGGTGTTCTAGTTCTCGTAGTTGAGACGATGGCGATGCTCGAGTGGCACCGTGAAGATCCACAGCAGCAGCCGGTGTTGTTCCTGCGTCTCGCGGCGGCGGGTGATTTCCACGATCCGGCGGAGGAATGCAAGGTCTCAGATCTGGGGAAGCTCAGGTTCGTGGCGGACGACTGGAGCTGTAAGAAGCTAGACGCAAGCTGCTCGATGGAGGACCCGGGGGCCGCATGACGAGCTGGCATTCCCCGCCGGCAGGGTCCTGCTGCGGTGCGTTCCATCCGGAGCAGCACGAACAGCCAACGCAGGGCTAGAGACCTCCACGAAGCGGGCTGGGAATGTTCACGACGCCGGTCCATCTGCGGGCGAGCTAACGGTGAGACAGATTGGCACGAGCCGCGATCCACGATGCATTGTGGTCGACGTTGGCAGCAGAAGTAGCAACGGTAATAGCAGAGCTAGCCGAAGCAAAGCTGAAGCGGGTGCGGCTGGCGGGAGAGCTGTCAGGGGCGACGTCGGTCGAGATGCTGCGTGGCTGCCAAGCTGCGTAGGGAGACGGGAGGATCGTCAAGTGGCTTGCGTTGCTGCGTTCGGTGAGGCGTTTGGAGGCGCTGTCATTTCTGGGAAAGATCTCATCTGGGCCGTCGAGATGCATTGCAGCAAGGGGCAGTCCGAGGTTGCGGTTGTACAGCGTACGCCAGCGGTTGTCGTGATGCATTGTTGGGTGGAGGATGGTGGATGGTGGATGGTTGAGTCGATGGACCGATGGACGCCGAGGCGGAAGGCCCAGCTCGGGGAAGGTGCGATGATGGGTGAGCCAAGCTAGGTTCCGTACCTGCCCGGCGCGGAGATTCGCTTCCGGGACGGGGACCCACTTGGTCGTATTACCTAAGCGATAACCAGTTCATAATCAAGCTCTCAGGTAACTTCTCCGGGTAAGGATACCTACATACATACATGTTGGGAAGTTCGTCTCTTGATGGGAGTTCCTCCCTACCTTCCAAGGTACTTGGCTAACTCGAAGAACCTCGTCAACCTCGTAAAACAAGCATTACACTAGATAATGCCTCTGTTGGAAGCTTCTCCGGTTCATGCCCGTCTTCCCTCCTAAAATCAGGCAAAGTCCCCCCCGGCCTTGGACCGGGGTCAGGCCGTGGAAACGGCGCGACTCCCCACCGTCGGCCCCTCCACACCACACCTGTCACATTTTGGCACCCACCAGCCATCACGGCCGACAGCGGCCTTCAGCGGCCTTCTGCGGCCACAGCTGCTCGATGCGCTTCGAGCTGCCCCCACGCGCGATGATGGCCACTCCACTCTTTTAGCAGACCATTAACAAATCAAAGGTGACCGTGGTCGACACCCATCGAATCACAAGCTGCTCCGGGAGCCTGGATTGTCCTCGTCTCGGTGCAATTCGCGCGTTATGTTGGTGGTGCTAAAGTAATCGCCCAGAGCCTGCTGGCAAGGATCTTTTTTTCTCTCTTTTTCGCATTTCCGCCTGCGCGCGCAACAAATCTCGCTCACGCCACAAGCCGAGCTTAAATACTTGCTTTTTTCTTTTCTTTTCTTTTCTTCAACAAAGGACAAACCACCAATCTCGTCCCATCCCGTCGTTTGTGACACCTTCCCATTCCGATCTTGCAGAATCTCGGCAGTAACAGCAGCAGAAGCAGTAGGAGAAGCGCCTTTCGCAACAGCCGACCACCATGGGACAGCCTTCGTTCGCGGCATCCAATGCCATCATCTACGTCACATATGGACTCTTCCTGTACGGATCTCGCGCGACTTGCCTCAAACCTCGCATTCTCTCCCCCGCTTCCGCCGCTCACCAGACCACGATGGCTAACCGGTTCGTCGCAGGATCATGGGAACTGGCATTGCGTGGAAGTTCCGCAACCAGTCCAAGGGAGAGTTCCTCTCTGGAAACAGGACTCAGACGGGTCAGAAATCCCCTCGCTCGCCGAGAGAACTGCGCCGCCAGTCTCTCCGCCTCTCGTGCAACCCCCGCGTCCCGCGCACCACCAGAACTAACGCACCCACCCGCAGCCTTCCCCCTGGCCCTCAACTTCATCGCCTCTGGTGAGTGAGGAAGACGCAGCAAAGCGCTTCTCCGGCCCCCAAACGGCACCTTTTCTCTTGTCAGGGAAAGAGCGGCAGAACGGCACAGCCAGCAGAAAGCACCCGACCCAGAGTACCGACGCAACGCGCACAAACGACGCAAACTTGACCACGAGAGGGTGGGACGAGGACATCCCCATCTCCCCCCTCGTGTCCCGCCAGAGTATCAAATGAGACGAGATCAGGGGTGCCACATCCGACGAAACTGACAGGCAGGTTCGTAACCCAACGATCAAGAAAACAGTCCTCGCCCCTTTTCGGTCCGCCCGGGGCGCTGTCTGCTCGCCGCCGCGACCACTCCCGAACCGGTGGAGACGGGTGCGGCATGGGATTGCACCTCTGGGCGGTCCGGGAAGGGGACCCCGAGGATGCGGCTCACTACGGGCGCGGATTTGAAGCGGTCGGCGCGCATCCACCCTCTCCCCGGTCGCGCCGGGGACGAGGAGATGCCGCCGCCGTGGATATGAAGCTGAGATTGCACCGTAATTACTCGATCAAGTTAATGCTTGCGTGGGAAACGTGCTGCCGCTCCGATATCTCTCTCCCCATCCTCCCCCTTCTGTGTTGTGGATTTGACCATGCTGACCACCCCAGCCCTCGGCTCCGGCATCCTGTTCTCCTACCCGGAGCTCGCCACCATCACCGGCATCCAGGGCGTCCTCGTCTACGCCCTGTCGTCCTCGCTCCCGCTCCTCATCTTCGCCGTCCTCGGGCCCATCATCCGCCGCAAGACCCCCGAGGGTTTTGTGTTGACGGCATGGACGCGCCAGCGGTACGGCACCATCGCCATGCTGTACCTCAGCTTCATGACCCTCGTCACCCTGTTCCTGTACATGGTCGCTGAGCTGTCGGCCATCGGACAGGTCGTCAACGCCCTGACGAACCTGGACGGCCTCCCCGTCATGATTGTGCAGTGTCTCATCACCACCATCTACACCTGTAGGTCCACCCCCTCTTCCCACCCCTGCTGCCACCAGGAACTAACACCCCCCAGCCCTCGGCGGTTTCCGCATCTCCTTCCTGACCGACAACGTCCAGGGCGCCATGGTCATCTGCCTCATCATCATCGTCGCCGTCACGATGGGCGTCAAGACGGAGATCGACACCTCCCTGATCGAGACCTCGGGCCTCCTCAAGCCCACCCTCCTCGGCTGGCAGCTCCTCTACATCCTCCCCATCTGCATCCTCACCAACGACTTCTTCCTCTCGGGCTTCTGGCTGCGCACCTTCGCCTCCAAGACGGACCGCGACCTCCGCCTCGGCGTCTCCATGGCCGTCGTCGTCATCCTCTGCGTCCTCACCATGGTCGGCGTCACCGGCCTCGTCGCCGCCTGGTCCGGCGCCCTGCCCCTCGACGAGGTGTCAGAGAACGGCTCCGTCGCCTTCTTCCTCCTCCTCCAGCGCATGCCCGCCTGGGTCGTCGGCATCGTCCTCGTCATGGTCTGCACCCTCAGCACCGCCGCCTTCGACACCCTCCAGTCCGCCATGGTCTCCTCCGCCTCCAACGACCTCTTCCGCAACCGCCTCAACATCTGGTGGATCCGCTTGGGGGTTGTGCTCATCATCATCCCCACCGTCGTCATCGCCCTCAAGGCCCCCTCCGTGCTGCAGATCTACCTCGTCTCCGACCTCATCTCCGCCTCCGTCATCCCCGTCCTCGTCTTCGGCCTGATGGACCGTTTCTACTGGTGGCGCGGCTTCGAGGTCGTCGTCGGCGGGCTCGGCGGCATCCTGACCGTCTTCCTGTTCGGCCTGGTCTACTACGACGGCGACGCCCAGCGCGCGGGCAACCTGCTCATCATCTCCGAGGGCCTGTACGCCAACGACTGGTCCGTCTTCGGCGCCTTCGTCGCGGCCCCCGTCGGGAGCTTCCTGTGGGGTTTTGGTGCCCTGGGCTGCCGCCTCGCGTTCCAGTGGGCCGTGGCCCGCAAGAGCGGCCGCCGCTTCGACGCGCTGGACCGGCCCTTCGGGCCCGGTTTCGGCCCTGAGGCGGACCACGTCGCGGACCGTGACAACGTCGACGTCTCTTCGGATGTCGAGATTGTCAAGCCTGCCGGCAAGTTCTTCTAGACCCGGAGACGGGGCATAGACACTAGCTGCGTAGAGTATCGCCGCCCTCAGTGGCGAGTCTTGTAGCAAACACACACCAAAACATGGAGAGAGGAGAGTTGGAGGGAACAGTCGTTGTAGTAGTGGGGAAGAGAGGTCTTTGTAGAAGAGAGATCTTTTAAAATCTATACTTTTTGGGGTTTGGAGAGTTCATCTGCTCCTATTTTACACCCCCCCCCCCCCCCCCGGCTCCGAACAGACAGCCAGGATAATCAAACACGTATAATACAAAATCATTACATGTTTCTACTCCCCCTCCTCACTCGTACACGCACATAAACCGGGACGCACATAAACCGGGTTTAAAAACTACCCATCCCCCGATCACTGCTTGCCCGCGTTCCTCTTCTGAAAGTCCTGCTGCTCCATCAGCGTCATCGCCTTCTCCTCCTCGGCCCAGTCCTCGGGTGTCGTGCCGGCGATGGTGCCCCAGACGAGCCACTCCCCGGGCTTGTACGTCTTGGGCTCGATCTGGCGCGTGAGGACGATGTACTCGGTCAGCTTGCGCACCTTGAGCGCGCCCTCGATGCTCTCCCCCGTCCGGGCGTCCTGCTTGCCCAGCTTCTGCGTGCTCAAGATCCGCACGACGGCCTGCTGCACGAAGGGGCCCTTGCCGACGGGCGGCATCATGGCGAGCTTGTGGCTCACCACGGAGGGTTCTTTCCCGTGGTCGATGAGCTCCCAGGTGAGCACCTCGCTGGCCTTGCGGCGCGAGACCGTGGCGGAGAGGGATTCGGCCAGGCGCGGGGTGCAGATTTTCCGGAGGGTGTCGCGGTCGGCGGCGGCGAGGGCCTGGTTGAGCTGGACGTGCAGCGCCTTCGCGGTCGGCGCGATCTGGCGCCAGGAGAGCTGGAGCTGGGGCCGCTCGCGGAAGGTGGGCATGGACATCCACTTTGCGCTCGCGATGGCGGCGAAGTCCTTGCCGTGCTGCTTGAGGCGGGACCAGATGTAGCGGAGGAGGGTGCGGACGGCGGCGACGGAGTTCTTTTCATGGTCGACCAGGGGGATGGGGACGAACGTTCCTGAGGGGGGGAGGGCCGTTAGCTGTGAAGGAGGAGAGAAGAGAGGGAGAGGAAGTTGCTAACCCGGGAGGAGGATGTGCTTCATGCCCTCGGCCTGGGCCTTCTCCATATCGCTGGCCCTGTACCCGCTGTCGGAATTCTTGTTGAGCCTGATGTTCGCCCTCATCGCGCCCCGGACGTCGGCCTTCTGGACCTTGACCGCGTAGCCCCTCGACGACAACGACGGGGTCGCGGCGGCTGCTATCCTGAAGGTGGTGTTTCTGCTGCTGCTGCTTGCTGAGGGGAAGACGACGGTGCGGGCGGCGGGCCTGGCCAGGCCGAGCAGCGGCCTCGCGGAGCGGTACATGGTCGCGGTTCGGGGGGTTTCGCTCGATGGGTTCGTGATCTGGGTTTCGCGGGCTCTTGAAAAGGTCGCCGGTCGTCGTCGTATGGCCTGATTATTCCCCCCGATTGTCCTTCCCTCGCTGTCACCAGAAACCCGAAATAAAAAAAAAAAACGAATTGGAAAAAACGTGTTGGTCCAAGCTTCCGGAGGGAACGTACCTACATGGACCCACTTCTATTCTCGAGACCACACCCGGTCCGGGCTCGGAAGGCTGAGGACGGGAGCTTGGGCCGCACCTGTGGCGTGTGTGTTGTGGCTCGCCCGCCTGGAGCTATTGGATGGACCTAGGTTCCGCAATATCGGCCAATGACGACGGCGTCAATCGTCAGTCGACCCTGAGAGTGGGTTATCTACCTATCTCGTAAAATACTGAGGCAGAGGACTGTGGGTTGGCGGACTGGGATCCGCAGACGAACGTAAGGGACCTGAGGCGGGACCTTGGACCCTGCGGCCGCGTCACTGAACTGTAGTTTCCGGCCGGGGCGTCACCGGTATGCGGTTTGACGATCTATTTTCTCGCGATTGAAGCCCTGCTACCAGAGGTACCGAGGCGCAGATCATGTGTCTGACTTCAGCCCGGAGCACAACTCGGCCGGAAGAGACGTTCGCAAGCCGACTACTGAGCCGAGCGCGTTGACAGCTGCAGACCGTTTCTGTGGTTAATCGAGCCGAGGCAGTTTGATCACGGGCTCATCCCAAAGAAGACAAACTTGGAGGAACGTCGACTGTGCCCTTGGAAATAGCAGCAGCAAGTGTAGTGTTCCTGGAAAGATTCAGCCTCTCGGATCTCAGTACCGAGCTACATTTTCGCCTCCAGGTACCAAGTCCCTTGTACGTACAGTCGGTGAGTTGCACCTTTGGGCAGTCGCTACGCAAACCGGGGTCGGTGGTGCAATTAGGTTGGGCACTCATGCGGAAGGGACACCTCTCCTCCGTATCCGCAGTCCTTCCGCCAATATTGACAGGCAAGATAGGAACTTCACGGCACCTGCCACCACAGCCCATATCCCACCTGGCGCGGCCAAACCCAGCAGGTAAGACTGTCAATCACAGAGATTACTCAGACAGTAGAGGACCCAAAAGGAAGGCGAAAGCAAGAAGGAACAGTTAAAAGGCGGCAGCCGTGGAAGCAGCAGATGCAGAGGGATCCCGAATTAGTCCCATTGCACACACCTACTCCTTAAGATCCAGCATCCATTTACTCCCCAGTGATTATAGAGGGGCGTGGGAAAACAGCATCCATCCATCCATACGCCATCCGCCATCCGCCATCCATCCATCCCACGCACGCACATTTCTCGACTGAAACTCAGGACGCAATTAATACGGGCACGCGACCCCCATCCCCTTCCAGGGTTCAGTGCCAGCGCCGCCAGCAGCGGTAGCAGAAACCGACAACAGCAGAGGAGATTTCCCTCTCCCACTTACCTTGATTTACCCCGAAAAAAAAAAACCAATATCAACACCAACCGCCGAGCCGGCACCATTTTATCGACCACTAGCCCCGAACTTCGTGGGTGTCCGGTGCCTGTTCTGCCTTGCTTCTTCCGCCCAATACCAACCAACCACCCCAGCCCGGGGCGACCTTACTCACGACCAAGACGCCCATAAACAACAACCATCACCCCTCCCCTCTCCCATTCCTCCTCTCCTCTCTCCAATGGCCGCATAGGAAAAAAAAACGCAGCAAAGCCTCCCCCGACCCGCGCTCTCCCACATGGCCCCCCCGCGCCGCCGCTCCGTCGCGGCGGCCGAGCGCGAGCACGACAACCACCACTCCGACCCCGAGTGCGACGACTCCGACCTCCCGCCCCCCTACGACCCGGACCTCGTCTCCTCCTCCCTCTTCGAGCCCCGCATCGCCGTCGTCCTCAACGTCCCCAAGCCATGGCGCGTCTGGCTGTTCTTCTGCCGCCTCCTCTCCATCCTCCCCGCCATCTTCTACGCCATCCAGCCCGCGGTGACGCTGCTCGTCCAGGTCGTCCCCGTCGCCGTTCCGGGGGGCAGGAAACCTCTCGCCGGCGGTAGCGCGGCGGGGATGGGTGGCGCTGCGGGGGAGGGGGCAGCATCATACGCCGCGCTGGTCGGCGTCGCGGCGTGTCCGCCCAGCAGCTGGCCGCCTGGACATCCCGAGATACCGTTCCCGTGGACTGAGATGTCGCTGGGGCTCCTGTGGGTATGAATCACGCATCAAATACTGGTCTTGACAGGCTAGGAGAGATCGCTGACATTGTGCGGCTCGTAGTGCGGATGTTCGGCGTATCTAGACTTCTTCTTCGTCGACTGCCTCATGTCCCGATGGTAAGTCGAGCCCCTCCTGGGAAACAGCTCTACGAGTGCACGCGCCAGGCAGGACGAATCGCTAATTGACCGGCCTCCCCGAATAGGCTCATAAACTACACCCCGCAAGCCACGATAATCCGGCTGTTGACGGTAACATCGGTAAACGCCTTCTTGACGGAGCGCATCCTCACGTTCTCGGGCGGCTTCGAGGACCCAAGACTCCTCCTCCCGGGATGGGTCACAATAGCCACCGTCAGTCTCTCTCTTATCATCTACACGTCGTGCTATGCGAGAAACACCGACGCAAGCTCACACACCGCCCAACAGACCCTCACGATAGCATACCACATAACCCAGCGCAAGATCAACATCAAGAAAGAGACGTCCACCTCGATTAACATCTTCTCCATCGCCAGCTTCGTGAGCATGGTCGCCCTCCTCGCCCAGATGCACTACTCGGGCTCCGACTACCCCTCCAAGCCGTTCGAGCCGCTCCTGAGGCCGCTGTACGAGTACGTCACCCGCGCCGTGTGCGATAACCTCGGGCCGCCGGCGTCGCCCAGCTCGTCGCATCCCGAGCTGTAGGCATGATGCATGCCCGGGGCAGCGAGCGGGGGATTGGGGGATAACGACGGAATTTTGGATTGTTGTATGGAATTGCTTTTTTGAGAAAATAAAACATTAGATACCCCTTACGGAATGATTACTTGGGACTATTGGCATCAGGCATCAGTCGACCTTGGCAGGTTAGTTACGTGATTCCTGAATGACTGTTCGTTACTTTTGACTGCCCTTGCATACGGACCCATTTAAGCCGCCCGGATAAAAGTCTAGCACAATTAGGTTTTCCCGGAGGTGCCATTATGCAGCATTACCAAAACCTTCAGCATTCTGGAATCATGCAGGCGGCGACGACGCGACTAGGGCTTCACTGGGACATCACTGGGAGGCGCAATATCAATATCACACTGGAACAGAGAGCAGTGGTGACTAAGATGTCCATTTCTGACTACCGTCGCTCGGACCGCCCGACCATCAAAGAGAGTGCGGCGAGTCCTTGAGAAAACTGATTATCTGACCATCTCATCATGCGCGTCAGGCAGACGCAAGTCGCCCTAAACCTCGCACCGATAACCTCTTCCGTCGGCGGAGGTATACCGTCCTACTACGTCGAATCGGGCGCCGACACTGAGCGGCGTGGGAGGGAGACCAGGACATGCTATGCCCCCTCGTCTCCGTCCTCGAATCCCGGACGTCAACCCCGACAGCACGTCGGGGCTCAGCAGGTACGGCGGCGACCTGCGGCGGGCTTAGAATCCGTGGACCTTGATGGTCTTGGAGTCAAGTCCGAGGCCTTCCTTCTTGTCGATGAGGAATTCCTGGACGACCTTGCGCTGGTCACCCTGGAGCTGGATGACCTCACCCATCTCGCTGTCTGCTACGATGGTGCCATTGCAAGCTGCGCGCGGGTCAGCATTGGAAGCAGAGGTGGTGGGTGACAAGTGCGGGGTAGCTTACCGAACTGCTTCTTGATGACCTTGAGAATCTTCTTCTGGTCGAATTTCTTTGGAAGACCCTGAACGGTGGTCAGAGTCTTACGTCCATTGCGCTCTGTATCGCGTCAAGTCAATATGGTGCATGAAAGGTTTGGCTGCGACCGCGGAGGGCATGCCAGTGCTACACCGCAAAGCGAGCGTCGGCACGTGCGGCATTTGTGCATCGCCGGCGAAGCGGCGGTCTGGAGGGGCAGAGTCGTGACGTACGTTGAATCCGTATGTGGATATAATGAGCCTGTTTGGTCTCTCCGGTGTCTTCGTCGGCTTCGGCGAAGGGGTCTGTCGAGGGGGGGATGTCAGCGTACTGGTTCCGAGAGACATGGCGGTCAGGGGACCCCGAGAGGCGACGTGTCCGACCGTGACGTGACCGACAACCGGCGACAACGCGCCCGTTGCGATCCACGCGACGAAGGAGACGATGGGGGAGCAGACGTACCGTAGGTCTTGAGATTTTCAATTGACATAAACTCGTCTGTTCGGGGGTGACCTTGGGAAATGGGTTGGGGGGGTTGAACCGGGAAATCAGCGACAGACGGCTTTGCGGAAAGCGGTCTCGCTGCGACGGGCGTGTGGGGCTGGGGAGTTGTTTTGTTGTTGATAGAGAGGAGAGTGATGGCTGGTTGCTAGACTAGAGTCGAGGCACGAGAGGAAGCTTGAGGTTGATATACGTGACAAGAGGGTGGCAAAGACGGGGCAGGGCGAAGTTTGGCGAGGTCTGCTGGGTTTTGTACGTCGGAAGATTTATGGGGGGTGGGCTGGTCTGCAGATCGATGACTGATGTTGTGGACGTGGAAGTTGGGAGAAATGACGGACTCGGTCGGGTGAGTTCAGCAGTACTTCAGCGCTCGAGGGGGTGTGGTGTGTGGGGCGTGGGACACTGTGCACCTAATCAGCGGGAGGGGGTGGGAGGAAGGCACCACTGAATCACTGCCGCCCGCGCTGGAAGGAGAAGACGTGGAGGGGGGCGCAGGTGGGAGGCACGGGTGACGAGGGGCCTGGGCGCACGGGCCCGCTTATCCCCCATTCAGCGCCAGCCTGAAGCGCGAGCCTGAAGCCTAAGCCTGAGCCTGAGCCCTCTGAACCTGCTGGAAATGCACTCAAGCACTGTGTGCTGAGGGATGTGATTGGCAGGATAAGGCAGGGCCGGACACTGGAGGTAGGTACGAAGGTACGAAGGTATCTTTCTCCGACCTGGGAGGCACTTTCCAACTAGGTAGGCGGTCGGCACTGCCCTAGGGGGGCGGTCGTTCACTGACCAACCCGCTGGGAGGTAGCCCGGCGGCAGTCTCCACTGAGCCCACCCATCACCACCGCTGCAACCACTCCCAGTGTCACCTCCTTCTCTTCACCGCAGCACTCATCCATCAGTGCACTCTCGCTCAGTCACAGTTCAGTCGATATCAGTCACGTCGGATGTCGTCCTAAGGTTTTCCGGTTCATTTCAGCCCGGGGAACTTGGAAGATGGGTCATACTGAGCTGAGATAAGGTAACCTCCCGCTGCACAGAACACAGAACAGTCACACCAGCACGGGCCCCACCCAGTTGTGGCTGGACTGTCGATTGCGAGATGGGCTATTTGCGGTTTAGTGCCCCTGGGAGAGCAAGCAAGCAACCAAAAGCTGGTAAGCAACGCCGACGGAGGGCGCTGGCAGATCATTCCCATGGTCGCTCAGGGTCGTATCTCGAGGTCCTGGACTACCCGCCGTCGAGGTACAGCCACCCGCGTGCCCCCGCCGGAACCCCCGCGTCACCGGGGCCATCGCCATACCCCCCGTCGAGGTCACCCATCGACTTCCACCACCTCCGTGCCTCGTCTGTCGTTCGTGGACTTGCCCGAGACATTGGGAATCATCTGACGAGGGGGGAGAGGAAACATGGCATTGTGCCTGCCTCTAGCCCGACGGCGCTGCTTATTGTTCGTCTGCAAGGGAGAGGGCGCCACGCGCGCTGCTCCGTTTCGCAACACGAGCGAACGGCGCCCCTTGCGTCTACTGCGTCTGTTTCCCTCCCAGCTGGATCCATCTGCAGCCAGCCGGTCTGGACCATCCGCCCGCTCGGTGTCGCCGCATCCAGGCCGCCCAGCCCTACAGCTTTTGACTCCCCCGGATCCGGAGCCTCCCAGCTTGGACTAGGTGGTCCCCTGATTAAGCTCGACCTGGTCTGTTCGAGAATGGCAACGGAATGATGACATAGCTAACGACTTGTCCCATTGCAGAAAGCCGCACCTTTTACCTCTCCCGCAGAGCATCATCATCGTCATCAGTCCAGCTCCGGCACGGGGAGGTGGTCCACGAGCTTCAGGTGCGTCAGACCCAGCTTCCCGAGCGCCTCGACCGCGTTCCGGTCCCGCAGGTCCTCCGTCTCCTTCTCCGTCACCAGCACGAAGTCGTGCTTCAGCAGCCAGCTGCCCTCCTCGACCCCGTACTCGCCCGCCGTCGCCTTGTCCACCTTTTCGAGGTCCACCACCAGGCTGCCCTTGACGCCGAACACGGCGTCCGACTTTTCGTACGGGTCTCCCCGGATGTACAGCGCCCTGCGGTCGTTCGTCAGTCACGACGCCACGAGCAGGAGAGAAGAAAGACTCACGTAATGAGGTGGTCCCAGCCGGCCTTCTCAAACATAAAGTGCAGGTGCGCCGGTCTCCAGCAGTGCCGCCCGAGCAGCTGCAGCAGCTTCCCCACAGGCCCGTCGTGCGGGATCGGGTAGCTCACCGGCCTGATGGCCCGGAACCAGAACCGCCCGTCGTCGTCCGAGACCATGACGCACCGCTCGCTCGCCCCCGTCCGCCCCTCGTGCTGCACGTCGTAGTGCCCGCTGCTGTCCGTCTCCCAGATGTCGATCTTGACCCCGGGGACGGGCTTGCCGTGCCGGTCCTTCACCGTGCAGACCACCAGCAGCGGCTCGCCCTCCGGGTCGCCCGACATGTTGGCGCCGTTGTCCAGCGTCGGGGCGTCGTGCGTGTGGAACGGGCCCAGGACGGAGCCCTCGGTCGAGCCGGGCGGTTTCGGGTGGTTGATGCTGTCGACTAGCAGGGAGAGGCCTAGGATGTCGGAGAGGAGGATGAATTCCTGGGGCCGTCAGTACATGCTGCAACTTCGCAGAGGAGAAGGAGGACGTAGTGGTGTCTTACGTGCCGCACGTCACTGCTAATCTGGCCGCACCCGACGAGGAAGTCGAGCGCCTTCATCCACTCGTCGGTGCTCAGCCGCGTCTCGCGCGCAAAATCGTGCAGGTGCGTGACGAGCCGCGCCATGAGGTACTTGAGCCGCGCGTCGCCGCCCTGCGAGTTGATGCGCACCGTGTTGGGCGTGATGTTGTCGATGGTGAGGTCGAGGAGCTCCGGGGCCCCCTTTTCGCCGGCCATGATTGCGGTTATTCCGTTGATGTTTCGGTCCGTTTCCCTTGAGTAGTGCTTCTTCGACTATTGATCTGGTGAACTGTGTGTATTCAAGGGAGCTTGCGTCTCGTTAGATATATCGTCTTTCTCTAGCTTCTTTTGTAAGTCACCTCCTCCTCCAGGAGCTATGGTCCCCGGGTCGAGGCGGGACCCTCTTTTATGTAATGCTCGGTAATCGCTGACCTCCGGGTGGACTCTCTCCCTCTCTCTTCTTCCTACGTGTACCTGCGTCCTCGTGCGTTTGCCCCCCTTGCGCCTGGCGATCCCGGCGATCGACGAGTCGTAGACGACGCCTCGGCTTCTTCACAACTCTCACTATTTCTGATTGTTACTTTCGTTTTCTTGTCCTCTCCGTCAGGGACAACAACGAACGCTTTACAGCATGTCTGTACCTAGTGAACTACGTCAGCGGGGTTTCATACCACGGCACTGTCGACGGTCCGGCGGCGGTCGTCTGCCAGTGCGGGGTTCTAGCGTCTTGCCCCGCCCCCACGTTGGCAACCGGGCCCGAGCGTCTCTCCGCACCGGGACGTGGTTCGGGACTTGTGATACTTGGTGTGTGTAAGCGGCGAGATGGGTTGTCTGGACGCGCCGTTGGCCGTGATGAGGCTCTTTTTTGGTCATGGTTTGGAAACAAACGTGGATCTTTGCCGAGGGCTTCTTATTCCACTCCCCGATGTTGAGTATCTCACATCCCCTTGAGCCTTGAGCTGCGACAGCCCCCCACTGTTCCGCCTTGTTGCTTCAGTCTCCTGTCGTCGTACTGTCGTGGTATTAAGGGGATGCGGGGTCCCACTCGCCACGGATGTGGAATACTAGTCCCTCTATTTAATTCAACGGAACTACCTAGGTAGTCTTGATGTGCATTGTCAAGGGATGGGTACGTAACGGCCAATCCGGACCTTCCGATGGAGATCGCCTCGAAACCATGACAACCACCTACAAAACGCCAATGACAGAACCACTCCAATATTATCTCGAGATTTCAAACGCCGCCATACCATCGAATGCCAGGTTTTCCTCCGACCCTACTCGATCCCCGTCGGCGCAGGTGACCCCACGGCCGATTTGCCTTTCCCCAGAGGCTTCCTTCCATAAACGACATATCTACCCAAGAACCCGTCAGCAATCTCTTCCCCCTTTCTCCTAACCTTCTTCGGACGAACTCACATGGGCAGATAAGCATGCGTCCTCAAATCCCTCAACGCGGCCCGGACCTCGGCGCAGAACGCAATCGTCTCCTCGCTGCTCCACCCCAGGAACCGCGTGAACAGCGCGAGCGTGAGCCCCTCGAGCCCCGTGTCCAGGTTCGCGTGCGTCCACGCCCCGAGCTCCTTGTGGTGCGCGTCCCGCGGCCAGCGGTTGACGGGCCACCGGCCCTGCCACTCCTCGACGCCCTCGAAGCCCGCCTCGCGCATGAGCCCCGCGTACGTCGGCGCCAGGTCCATCCGCCGGCCCGCCAGGGCGGTGCCCTCGCGGAAGAGGGTCGAGAGCCGGTGGATGGGACTCGTCTCCGGAAGCGTGCCGTCGTCGCAGCGGTAGGGGAGGGCGAAGTCTTGCATCTCGAGGTAGCCGCCTGGTTCGAGGTTCCTGCGGTGATGGGGGTGGTCAGGAGGAGGAAAGATAATGTAGGGATGAAGGAGGGAGGGGAGACGTACCCAAAGGCTTTGGATATAAAGTCTTGGTAGTTGCTTATGCTGCCCGCCAATACACGGCCGAAGATGAAGTCGAAGGGTTTGGACCACGTCCAGTCCTTCTCGAGGTCGTCCAGCTCGAAGGACAGGTTCGGGGGCACCCTGGGTGTCTCTAGTCAGCGAAGAGCGGCGGCGGTAGGCTGAAAAGTTCGATGGGAGGTAGTCACCATGACGGCTGCATCGGGCTCAGGTCGACGCCGATGACCTGCGTTGTTGTTAGCTCGATCGGAGCCGGAGATGTGCGAGGGCGCACACCTGTGCCTCGGGGTGGGCGTCCGCTGTCAAGTCCCGTCAGTTTCCGTGACTGCGAAATTCGTTAGAACCGAGCCGGAAGCCGCTCACCGTAGTCAATCGCCCAGATTCCCGTCCCGGTGCCGCAGTCTAGAACGCGCTTGGCGGGCTCGTCCTGCTTCGGGCACAGGCACAGCTTGCCGCGGAGCGTCAGCATCCACATGTGGTGCTGGAGGTCTACGCGCCGGGGTCAGTTACGTTGCCCGCCTTCCTCTCCTGGGCTTTGGTCGTACCGAGCCGGTCTGCTTCTCGTTCGTCGTTGGGGAACGAGTACTCTGCAGCGCGTGTAAGTCGGGACCGGTCGCGATGGGCGGGACACACTAACTCCCCGAACTCATGGAGTGGTAGGTGCGGCCATTTTCCACCTGGTACCTCAGCACGCTCGACCGTATCGACTCTAGACTCCCCGGCGGCTTTGGGTAGAGCGGTCAGCTGCCTCGTGCCCACGACAAACGGAAGGGCGGGTAGCGGTGGGTGCGGGGCTTCTCACCTCCGATATGACAGAATCCGAATCAAAGTCGTCGGCCACCTGTCGAGCGCGTCAGTCCTGTGCACCAAGGTTCGCAACGATGACAGGAGAAAGAGAAAGACGACTGACCAGGGGCGGCTGTTCAGGTTCCGGCTCCTGCGAAGCCATCGAATCTTCTTCTACCACGACGAAGCCGTAGGTCCTGGAAAGGATGGGTTGGTTGGCATGTAGAAATGGTCTTGAGCAGTGGAAGTAAAGGCTTCAAGTTGGTTTAAGGTGGGGAGACCAGGGACCGAAGACACTGGAAACACTCAAACGAAAAGAGGGAGTGGTGGATGGCCAGTGCCAAAGCGGAGCTTCACCGGCATCGCAACCCTGCAAAACATGTAAACCAGATCGCCATCTTCCGCGAGATGGGGAGGGGAGCGGAAAGACGACGAACGGGGAAAGAAAAACACGAGCAAACACGGGAGTCCCTTGCGACGGAAGCTCTTCCCAACCCCCACACTGAGGCACTTCCACGCTCTGGCTGGCCAGCATGCACAGGGTTGACCGCTGTCAGGCGAGTTTCCAAAGGATAAGCGTGGTGGAGGGGAAAGCTCGGACTTTGTTTTTTGAGATTGGGGTATTGGCATATGCGGGCAACCCGAGTACTCAACTATTACCGGAGGCCTGGCATGTCGAAGCCATGAGCGATTCCTCGGACGAGGTACGTCACCTCGACCTGGCAGGCCTTGCGGTGGTATTAGTACCTATGTACCTATTATGGGAACAAAACATCCGTGCTCGAATCTGATTACACTACTAGGTGTTGTCCCGCGACTTCATGACTCGAACCCGGTTGCCGTTGAGATCTGCGTCACTGCACGGCGACCCTGCAGCGAAAAGAGCAGGAGCCTTTTTTTGACGTCGCATCCTCACCCGCCCGTCTTATCGCGCAGGTCTAGGTAGGACAGCGTGAAGGACTGCGTGTTAGGCAAGGTGCCCACCTACTATTTTGGCATACCTACACCAGTGGTCCACCTCCCGCTTGAGTGTTGCGTTCCTCGGGTGTCGGACTCGGGCCCCCAATCCACTCATCCGGGAGCACCGCCGGAGATAAATATGGGTCTCTCGGGAGCCGATCGGTAGAGGGCCCAAATCATGTTCAACAGAACCTACTACCCCTACTGTTCCTGCCTATTCAAATATGAACGACAGAGACGACAGACGACATTGACGATAGAGACGATGTACGATAGCGGCAAAAAGCATTCGGCTCCGGATTAGGGGGGCACAGCCACCGGAGGCCACTGAACAGAGAGAGCACCTTGGGGGCATTTAGTCACCGTCTGACAGGAATTTCAACACCGATTTTATTAGCAACAAAGATTGAAAGAAGAGGACAAAATCCGGAACCATGTGCCACATCCCATAATCCCCTTCTCCAACTTCCCGTTCGCCCAGCAGCCACTGCCGCATGTCCCCCGTCCGCCTCCTATTCCGCCCTGAATACGAAAAAGACGCTCGGAGACAGGACCGTCTAGACTAACCCGATGACCCATACACGCACCCATCTTCATCAAGCCCTCGCCTTCCCCTTCCCCTTCCCCTTCCCCTTCCCCTTGTTCTCCGCCACAAGGTCCTTGTAAATTATCCTGAGGTTGTTGATCAAGTGGCCTGCGAGGGCCTTGAGGTAGGCCTTCTTATTCTTGACGGTGGTAACCAAAACCAGGTCGCCGCAGCCCTCGATCCACTGCTCTCTCGCTGTTCCCTTCATCAACATCCGAGGGAAATGGTTAAGGACCAAATGTTCGTAGTTGGCCGCCGCGCTCCCGGGCTGCCTCGTCTGTAGATTGTAGGACGTTGTCTGTTGATATACATCCTTGCAGTGCTCAACATTCACGGGGAACTCAAACACACTCTCTTCGGTCTCGCTAGGGTCTTCGATCTCGCGGCGGACTTGCTCTACGCTGTCAGCATCGGCGTCCGCGAATAGCGCTGTGGCGACGGCGACTTGGCGTATACGACTGCCACGGGCAACAGAGCTGGTCGCTTTTTTCGTCTTCTTGCGCGGCGGTCCACTTCTGGACGCGGAGCCTGTCGGAGAGGCAGTGTCTTCTTCTGAAGGCGAGGGCTTCCTCTTGGCCTGCTGACTGGTGGTGTTGACGACACGGTTGGTCTTGTCGAAGGCTTCCTCGATCTCCTCGCCGTACATCCTCCCGCGCGCCTTCAACTCCATGACGTAGGCGAAGCGAAACTCGTTGATATTGTGTCTCGTGAGTATTGTGTCCTTCATCTCGCCTCCATCCTTTCGGACAATGATCGAAACGTCCGGTTTGGTCCTTGGTGTCGTCGACCTTTGAGCCCTTAGTATCGTCGACCTTTGAGCCCTTGGCGTCGTCGACCTTCGAATCCTTGGTGTCAAAACGCCTGGTGGGGGTTGAAAAGGTCTCTTGCCACTGGGTGACGACCTGAAAATGGTATGTCATACGGGTGGTGTCGTCTTCCATGCCGTTGAGAAGTTCGGTCACAGCTAGAACCAGGTCGTGTACGATTGTCGTGGAGACGTCGTTCTCATTGTAGTGACATATTTGGTCAAATTCTTTCAGGGTGATTGCCTCCATCGCCATGTACTTCTCCAGGTTTGGGCCGTGGCTGAAGAAGCCGTTCGCAATGTCGATCCAATTCTTCTCGTCGACACGCTTGAACTTTTTCGGGAAAATCACATCCTCGGCAGGAAAGAGAAGGGAGGCGAGGAAGGTAGGAAAGTTAGGAAGGTAGGTAGGAAGGAGTTGGAACAGAAAGCACCTGCCGTTTGTGTGGCCAAGCTAACCCTCAGCAAACGAACAAGGCAAGCTAGTGAGGATTAGGTAGATGCCTGCTGGAATGGGGGTGGGCAAAATCATCTACTTGACCGACTTCTATGCAACATCTCTCAGATACAATCACACCTATTAGATCCCGTCCATTCTCCCGTAGACAAGCTGGGATGAGCCAGGTTACGACATTAACGAACAGCAAACACCTAGTGTTGTATGTAATTTTTGTTATGTCAAGACTCATGATAATTTTGCTAGGGTTGCAAGATCGTTCACATGGGACTCGGAGCCATCAGCCGCTGTCCTGGAAAGATGCATATTTAATTTCATCTCAACTCAGTACTGCTTTCAATCTTGAAAAAATCTCTGCTTTGCACTTTTCTCGAGACAGAAGTCTCGGGAGGCCCGCTGTTGTGACCAAACGAACGACGTTGGAATTGTTGATCTACCGGGACATTGATCCCCACATTTTCCGACGGGCCGGAGGCCGGGCTACTACCGGCTGCGCTCCACTACCTTGCGCAGGCGGCGGACCTACGCTGCAGTGTGGAGGCGCCTAGCACGCTAGTGTATGCCTAGGTACCTAGGAGGGTAGTAGCAGTACTTCTACTGCTTCCAGGAACCTAAGAGTTAGCCGACACCGGACATGGCCCGGTCGGCTGCTGTACATGCATGTACGTAGGTACTGTAGGGCGCCCCCGGCGCCCCCGGCGTTCCCTCTCCTTCCCTCTCCTTCCCCACCCTGCTCAACGTCCACGCTCCGGCCGGTACTAGGTAGTCTACAAACGATCAAAACCTTGTCGATTCCTATTGTGCACAACCGCCATGGCATCAGAATAAAATATTCTCCTATATCAAACGAAGCCTAAAACCAAGTATCCGCCCCGCTCTCCACCGTTTCGCAACCAGTGCCCCGAAGCATGAACCCGATAGGACCAGCCATGGACGATGGGCGAATGCCTCCACTGCAAACGGCCGCCGTCATCGAAAGCCCTGGGCCCGATGGCAGATTCGTCATCCGCCACGATTTACCCGTCGGGAATCCTGGCCCAGGCGAAGTCCTCATCAGGCTCGCCTGCACAGGGATCTGGTGAGCTTCTCTGTCTCCCACTCCCACCTTCTCTCGGGCATCGTTCACCCTCCGCTGACACGGCCGGCAGCGGGTCAGAGCTGCGCGCTCTTCGTGGCTGGGGCTCGTACAACCCCATCGTGGGCCATGAGGGAGTCGGCGTAGTCGTCGAGCTGGGCGCGGGCGTCGACAGCAACCTACGCGGCCGAAGGGCCGGGGTGAAGTGGCTCTACAGTGCGTGCAGTGCGTGTGCGGCCTGCGCGAGGGGCCACGGGAACAACTGCCCGCGGCAGCTCAACACGGGCAAGCAGCGTCCCGGCACGCTGCAGCGCTATGTCGTCGCGGATGCGCGGTACCTGACGCTCATCCCCGACGGGGTGCGCGACGAGGAGGCGGCGCCGCTCCTATGCGCTGGCCTGACGATGATGGGCGCCGTGTCGAAGCTGGAGGGCGAGGTGGAGAGGGGCGGCTGGGTCGTCGTCCAGGGCGCGGCGGGCGGCCTGGGACACCTAGGGGTGCAGATCGCGGCGGGCCTGAGGGGCTTCCGGGTGATTGCCATGGACGCCGGGAGGAACGCGGCGTTTTGCAAGGGGATGGGGGCAGAAGTATTTGTGGACTACCTGACGGAGGACGCGGAGAGTGCGGTGATGGGGGTCACTGGCGAGGGTGCACACGCCGTCATTGTCGTGCCCGAGTCCGAGGAGGCGTATCGGGTCGCGCCGAAGCTGGTCAGGTCGATGGGGACGATCGTATGCGTGGGACTGCCTCACAACGACTTCCAGATCCCAATCTCCGTTGCTCAGTGCGCCGCGAAAGGTAGCCCTCTCGAGTGATCCATCTGTTTGGTCTGTTCCGTTCATACTGATTCGTTGCCAGCTCTGACCATCAAGGGCGCCATGGTCGGCACGGACGCCGAGATGGAAGAGTTGTTGCAGGAGGCGACAAAGGGGCGGATTCGCGCATCCGTCGAGCGCTTCCACGTCTCGGAAGTCCCGGATGTGATCTCACGGATGACGAGAGGTGAAATGGCTGGGAGAGCTGTCGTCTGTTATTCGCAGACCAAGACTTAGCCGTCAATGTCGACCGCTTCAAAAAAGAAATCCGGGAGTTTCAATCCCGAAGGCAGGTGGTGTTGGATAGATACTCTCTTGGCCGTAACTCAAGCGCTGCATATTGCCTCTTTGGAGGCCAGGAGGACAATCGATGACTAAACCGCAATTCTCCGACAGCTACTTCCGTCTCCATTATCGCACTCGTCGCTGGCGGGCTTGTAGTCAAAGACATACCGACGTGATGCTCAACTGCCTACCACCTCACGATGCTGACCGATGGGAAAATGAAATTGGAATTGGGAGATAGTCAATCTGAATTCTATTACAAAAGTACGCCCAAACCTCCCATCACTGCGTGTTGTTCTCAGAGCTTCCTATGACGAAGTACTTGTGGGCACCCGCGGAGGTTTTCCTCACTTGCTGCTGGACACTTTGTATCCAGGGCATATTCTCAGCTTCATCTCTCTGTCTGATGGGGAAACCCCCCGAGATGCCGGCCTCCGCTTGTCCAGCCTCCGCTAGTCCAGCCTCAGCTTGTGCAGCCTGCGCTTGTTCGGCCTGCGCTTGTCTAGCCTGCGCTTTTACCGATTCTGGGATGGGTATACCGCCCCCCTTCACGAGCCGCAATCCGGGCCGAGACGAGTACTCGTCCGAGTTGAGCGCCTTACCGAACGCGCGCAAAAGCCAGTTAGTCAGAAGCTTCTGGTTTTGGAACCACTCCTGCGGGAGCCATCCGATGAGGTGCCTGAGATGCCACGTGTGGATCACGCCAGCCGGGTGAGGCGGGTTGGGGAAATCGTCGTAAAGGTTCTCGGGTTTCTTGCACAGCGGGTCGATCACCGAGTGGCGGTAGTTGAGGAGGACGGGGCGTATTCCACCTCCCTTTAGCCGCTGAATGAGAATGTTGTCGGGATGCAACAGTCTCTGATCAACGCCGCAGAACAACTGTCGGACATAGCCGTCAAGGAGGAGCTCCACAACCAGCGAACGGTTGGCGTCCGAGGTTGGGTCCATGTGCTCTTTCAGCTCCGTGTCGGTTAAGGACTTCGGCTGAAAGGTGCCACCGACCATGTGGCACAAGCGTGAAATTGAGTCGCCTTTGATATATTCCATGAGAACCACGCCCACACTTCGTGTCTTGTCTGTGAAGTGCTTGTGGCTGTTCGTCGTTGTCAGAGTGACGGTCCAGGCGCCGTGAAAGTGCGGTGCAATTTGGCCATCGCCGTGCAGGTCCCACTCTGCAAGCCACTTATAGGCTGCGGCCTCACGGCTGAAGGCCATGTCGGCGAAAGCAGTGTCTGTCCAAGGCCCTTCGTTCTCAGGGGTGTTCCAGGGAAAGAACAGAGGATCGAAGATCTTGGCGACGACCATGTCCCCCATGCCATCCCGGCGCCGACCCAGCTTGGTTCGGTTGACCTTGCACAGAAGCACCTGAGGACTTGCTTGGAGGCCGCCAGAAAGAGACTTGAGGATTGTAAGCGTGAGGCCCTGAATCTTCTCCGTCTCCTCTAGAGACTGGTTGTCTTCATCGCCCTCAGAAGGGGTGGGCATGTAGGGGGTGGGCTTGTAGTCAAAGACCGCTTGGGTCCTCGTAACGCCGACACTCTTGTCGGTGTAGGCGAGATTCTTGGAAATGACGCCAGGCGGGAACGAGTAATGCGAAGTGCCATAAGGATTGCACGGCTTGTGAGGGGTGAGCGTAAGCTCCTGGCCCGGGCCATACAGTTCGGTGAAGTCCGCCGAAATGCTTGTGTCGGTGATGCCCTCAATCGGGGAAATAGGGTTGTGGCTCTCGCCATCGCCATCGCCGTCCTCATCATCGCCCTCATCATCGCCCTCATCATCGTCCTCATCATCGTCCTCATCATCGTCCTCATCATCGTCCTCATCATCGTCCTCATCATCGTCCTCATCGTCGTCCTCATCATCATCCTCATCATCGTCCTCATCATCGTTCTCATCATCGTCCTCATCATCGCCCTCATCATCCTCCTCATCATCCTCCTCATCATCATCCTCCTCATCATCCTCCTCCTCATCCTCCTCATCATCATCCTCCTCATCCTCCTCCTCCTCATCTTCGCCATCTTTATCATCGTCGTGACGCCCCTCGTCGATGTGATGCTGCTCGACATCGTGATGCTGCTCGGAGGACATGTCGTCACTCGCCGATGCCTGCCGTGCAAGATGTAGTCGGATCCACCACATCTTGACTGTGTCGTCTGAATGTGCCGTGCTGATGATATGTTAGCCTTGTTCCAACGAGCCAGACAGGGTACCGAACTCCGAACCCTTGCCAAAACAGAGGGGAAAAGGAAAGCCGAGAGGCGACTTGCGCGAAGGCGAGGTGAGGAATACGAGATGGGGGTCGTTGGGTCGGTCGCAAATGTGGCTTCTATGTGACTGATGCTGCGATGAGGGAATCGGAGAACGAGAAAGAGGAGGACAGAAGCGAGGCTAGATGAGCAAGATGGGTGAGATCCAACCGAACCTGCCCGTGTGGCTGATTAACAAGGTTTAAGGCGGTCTGGGTTGCAGAGGAAATAGACAGGAGCTGTAGTCAGACGCAGCTTTGAGGGAAGGTATCGACGAGAGGAAGATGGTGGCTATTGCCCTGTGCTGCTGGGGTATTCAGAAACAATTCACAGTGAAGAAGGAGCACTCTTGACAAAGAATAACAACATGCAATTGGAGAGAAGTGAACCTTCTCCTTGGCGACTCGACTGGGTCCTTCGAGTGCATAGGTAGAGAAGCTCTCGGGTAATAGGCGAGGAATTTCCAACGCGTTCACTATCAGAATAGTACTTTCGTACTATTTGGAGCGGTTTTCCTTTGCTATAGTGACTTATTTGTAAAATACACCTAAGGACCTTTTGCCTCTGGTCTCCGTTCCGTAGAGAAAAACACATTTGCTCTCCGCTCCTTCCCTATAGACTGTCTGCTGCCTGCCTGTTATTATCCTTCATCAATTTTTCTCCCTCTGGCTTACAATGTGCCTTCCATTTCTGCAGCTGTTTCATTTCCAGAGCTGCTACCTCCACGGGCAGCCATGTCAAGCCGGACTTCCCGCCCGTGGCCGCAACACCCACAAAGTCTGGAGCAGCGACGAGCAGTCAGCGGGAACTATTGTTCTCTCGGCTTGGTGCTGGGAGCGGTCGTCTGGATCAGGTTGATTCGGACATCGGTCACGTTCGAAGGGGCGGGGAAACTCGAGGAATCGTAGCTGGGCTCGTCAGTTTCAAGGGACAAGGTCACTTACCCCTAATCGGAGCAGCCCCTGCTTGGTCTCCCATTCACCCGCCCAAATGGAGCAGCAAGCCAAGCTACCATCACCAACAAGTAGACGCCACACCGCCCCGGCACTTCTTAACACGTCGCGACCTCGCGTAACGGGAGCAATTGCAAGAAAGGGTAATTATATATGCTAAACGCCCCACCTCAAACATTGTCTGTATGAATTTGCCGTGATGCCAACCCCTTCCGGGAAGGACACACGGGCACATGCGGGAGATGGCCCAAGCCATCCGTTTCCATATCCACCAGGCGCATCAGGGTGCCTATGTGCGGGGGGCCCAGCTGAAATGTCGTGGGAAAGCAAACAAAGTGACGCCACCGCCCTCTCCAAAATCCAAGACGGGGCAAGAAGCAAAGGAACCAAGAGGGCCCAGCATCGGAACCCTCAGGATGCCTAGTGCAAACTCTCATTCCATGAGAACCTTCCTTCCCGTATCTCTCCCTCCGTCTTTTTCTCCGTTCCTCTTCTCGGCCAGGCAGATGGCGAAGGCAAGCCTTTCCCGATCAAGATTGTACATATCTGGTCCTCGTCGTGGGTTTTGGTGCCGTACAAGTATACGGGCGAATTTTGCCTATGGCGTCATGAAGGGGTCGCACCAGTCTCCGCTCTTCTCTCGTCACTGTCGTCTCTGTCTTTTACTTTTTCCCGGTTTCGTGGACGTCGTCGCGGTCGACGCAGGAACCCAGCCCGGTACCGCTCGTATTACATTTGGTTGGGACGCGGAGATCCCCCTCTCTACATGACGGTGCACTCGCCCTCTTGTTGCTTGCCGATCTTGCTGCGGGAGATGCGCTCGCGCTGCCGCGGTCCGTTCTTACCCGCGCGCTTGAGGTCTTCGAGGCGCTCGCGGGCTTTGGGGAAGTCTTGGGCTGTGGGGGGTTATTAGTCAGCAAGCTCCAAGACCTGAAATTAGGGAGTAGATACGTACCAGCCGCTCTCCAGTACCACCGCTTCGCATCCTCCATGTTGGCCGGCACACCGATACCAACCTCCGTAAAGTAACCCATGGCGTATTCGGCCTTGGCCAGCCCAGCCATCGCCGCCTTGCGAGCCCACAAGTACGCCTCAGTGTCGCTCTGCTGTAACACGTTGTCGCTACCAGTCAGATACCAGCCACTGAGCGACAGTTCAGACTGGTGCTCGCCCTGTTGCGCCGCACGGGAGTACCACATGATAGACTGCCTTGGATCGATAGGGCACCCCATAAGGCCGTACTCGAATGCGCAGCCGAGGCGATACTGCGAGAACTTGTAGCCCAGGTCCGCTGCCTGTCTAAAGAGCTGGAAGGCATAAGCCTCGTCCTTGATAATGGCGTCGTTCGGCGCCGCCGACTCGTATAGCAGACCCAGCTCGTGAAGCGCGTGGGGATTTTCGGCGTCGGCGCGTTCTGCGGCGCGCTTCAGCCAGCCAACGGCCTCGCGCGGGTTCTTCTGCTGGCCCAACAGTCCCTTGAGCAGAATCATGCCGACCTTGTACATGGCCGGGGTGTCGCCCAGTGTCGCGGCTCTCTTGTACCACTGTATCGCTTTGAGGGGATCCTTGCGCGTACCACCGCCTTCTTCATGACCGATTTCGCAGCATACTGCCGTTCTGTAGGCAGCTGCCGCGTGGCCGAGCTTCGCTGCGGATTGATAAAGCGTGAAGGCCTCCTTGTTGTCGGGTTCGAGACCGAAGAGACCGCGTCCGAGACAGTCGGCGTAGAAGAACATGGATTCTGGGTTCTGCGCGTTGGACAGCTTCTTCAGAATCTTGTTCGCGTCCATGAGGTACTTTTCACGGGCGCGGGTCCTCATCTTGGGATCGGCGAGATGGGGCGCTAGGGTATCGGCAGCTTCAACGAGTCTTTTCGCCAGGCGCATCGCCGACTCTTGATCGTTGGGGTTCGTCTTGATAATCTGCCGCAGACGTTCCAATTCCTCCTGCGTTACTGGCGTGGATGCCTCGGTAAATGACGGCGTGCTGCCGTTTTGTGGAGGAGCCATCATCTGCTGCTGTGGCGGCGGCGCACCTCCTGGGCCAACCGGCGGCGTCGGCCCACCGCCGGGCGTGCCGCTGTAGTTGCGGACAGGCGCGGGTTTGTCATTCATGTTGACCATGGAGTTGGGCATGTGACCGGGGCGGACAGGTGTCGGGTGAGACGGTAAAGAATCGGCGCCGCGACTTGGAGATGGCCCATGAGGCAGACCAGGGCGTCCCATTTGTTGCGGGGGGTTCTGCGCTTGGTCCCAGCCGTTCGGACCATTGTTGTACGCGTCCTGGAAACCTCCGTTCATGGGCGGCATTGGCGGGGCATCGCCGGCCATCTCGAAGACGGCCTGCTGCGACTGCCGCAGATCGGGTTGTGACTTTGTGCGGCTCATCTCCGGCACGCGCTTAGCGCCCGGCTGGGTGTGTTCCGCAATGCCTGGTCTCATATGCTGGTCGAACGAGCCACGCGGGGCGTGTGAGGGCTGCTGCGCGTCGAAGTCAGGCATGGCACCTTGGCCCCTGTAGTCGTTGCTAGCGTTGCTGTGGTTGCTCATGCGCGGATGGTAGTACGCGTCGTAGACATCGCCGAACGACGCTCTCGTGTCTCGGTACCCGTCTTGACCGCCTTCGTACTCCTCCGCGTACCCATACTGTTGAGGAGGAGGCGGCGCAGGGTTCGGAGGATACATGCGCTGCGGCGGCGGCCTGTTTCCTTGCGCTGTCGATGGTCTGGGAGGTACTCCGCCGCGAGGAGGCCCCTGTGGCCCGCCGTACGTATCCATGCGCTGCGGCGGTCCGCGCCTCTGCATCGGGTCGTTGACAGGCATCGTCATGCTCCTTGGCGGAGGTCCAAAGCCTTCCCTCGGCGGCGGAGGCCCATACCCATCGTCTCGGAAATCCGGTCCTCCGTACCCAGGATCTGGGCCGCGACGTTGACTCGGGTGGCCCCGCGGCGGGGGCGGCCCTCTGCCGTTTGGCGGTCCTTGAGATCCAATTTCCATACCAGATATCTTGTTCAATATCGCGGTTTCTTCGTCAAGGTCTGTCTTTCGGTGCTGCCCAGGAAACGCCGGGAAAGCGCCACCTCCAAAGCCCTGGGTGCCGGGCGGGCTTATCGGGCCGCCGTCTTGAGGCCGTGGACGATTAGCTAGCGACTGATTAGCATACTGTAGGCGTCAAAACCGGCGCGCAACATACCGGCGGGATCTGAATTGGCCGATCGCTCATACGGCGCAGGCCGGCCTCCGCGTCCCATGGGAAACCCCCCGCGACCTGCAGGACCGCCGCGACCAGGCGGGTAGCCGCCACGAACGCCGTCAGCGGTCGGGGGCCGGGCTATTGGGCCACCTCTTCCCATCTGTGGAGGCGGACGTCCTCCTCTCCCAGGACCATTGGGACCCGGCCCGGGACCGTAGTAATCCTGCGGCGGGTAGCCCTGGTTTGGAGGTGGTGGCGGGCCCCTGCCGTAGTTCTGGTCCTGGTATTGTCCGCCGTAATCTGGCCCGTAGCCTCCGTCGTCGTAGTAGTCATGGCCGTAGCCATCTTGCTGGTAGCCATCGAACTGCTGTTGAGGAGGAGGAGGGCCCCGCGGCGCAGGCCCAGGCCCAGGCCCAGGACCTGGACGAGGTGCCGGGGGGCCACCGCCGTAAGGACGCTGTCCCGGATATCCTGCCATCGTGCGCGATGCCGCCGCTTTCTCCGGTACGAGAAGCGTGTCTGAAGTTGACCGAATTTGCTGACGGTGGGTTGGGAGTAAAGGTCGGAGAGCGCAAGCGTCGGTTTTCGGGGCCGAGGTGTTTTGGTGTCGTGTTGGTATGCGGTGGGCGAGGTCGGAAAAGTGCCGGGCTTCAGAACAGCTCTCAGGCGGCTCGGTATCGCATAAAGGGTGACGGGTGCTAGGAAAAGGAGAAAAATCAGGTGCAGCTCCACAGCTTTCCGGAAGTGGACGGGCTACAGCAGTCGCATAGCTGAACGGTGTCGAGAAGGAAGCGCAGCGTCCGGCTCAGCGGCGGGGGTTCTGCTGGCCGTCTTTGCTGGTGGTGCTGGGATGCAGCGCGTTTCGGCTCAATGTTGATCGACAGTTTCGGCGGGCCAGGCAATGCGGGAAGCGCGGCGCTCGTTCGACTCTGCGGGAAAATAAGAGGAAGCTCTCCACAGGACCAGCGAGCACAACCAACGAGTGTGTCAAACAAATAATAGGGGATAGTATACGGATACAGCCACACACTCACTCAAGCTGAGAGAGGGGGCAGAAAAGGAGAGAATAAGAAAGCGCAATTTGAGCTGCGCGTTGGGCTGTGCCGGTGGGGGGCGGGAAACAGCAGGTCGTCAATAGAGGCGCCGTTAAGGGGAGATCGCAGGTGTTTCCAGAACACGGCGTCTATTGGTGGCGGTAACGGTGGGGATCGTCGAGAGGACAAGCAATACTCGAGGCTCAACAACCGAGAGCCGAGAGCCAAGAGTCAGGACAGTCGTCCAAGGTGGTACGGTCTGGTCTGGTCTGGTGGTGTTGCTCCTACCCAAGGCGAGGAGAGGTAGGGGAAGAGAGCGGAAGGGTGAGTTATTTGGGCGTTAAGGAGAGTAGAAAGGGGAGGTGAGATGGAGGACCTGATGCACGCGTCGACGCAACCACCAAGGAGCGAGGTTTTGTTGTGTCGAGACTGGGGGGGAAGACAGCGGGCGAGGTAAAGTAATGGAAGGTCTCTTTCTCGGTCGCCTTACTGCGCGCCTTCCAGGTTGAGTTGTGACTTTTGTGAGGTTACTCTGGGCTGGGCCGTCTGTATGTAGGCAGGTACGGTGTACTAACGGTACCTTCCACCTGCGAATAGGTAGGCATGGGGCGGGGGGGTGGTTAGAACTTAGGTGGCGTCGCGTCTTCCAGGGCCCCCGGACGGTTGGTGGTGCTGCGGCTGGCCTTTGGTTGGTTCCGTCCATCTGCTCATCGTTTATTTGTAGAGGCAAGTACCACTGTACCAGAGGAAGCAGTTGAGCAGGTGCCTCCTCCCAAGATTGCCCGCTGCTGGACACCTACGAAATACGGACCAGACTCTGCCCATTTCCACAGCAAATATCCGTCCCTAGCCAAAGGAAGGAGGTAATAGGTACTTGCTCATGCGGTCCTCACTCGAACGACGTAGGTTCGCATTAGAGGCAGAAGAAGGCCAACAGTAACACCGAAACAATGATTGTCGAAAATACCTTGCGTACCTAGTAGACTTGTATGTTTCTGTCTTTTTTCTTTCCCGAGAAACTCTAGGGTTCGTCTACTGACTGGCAGTCCCTTCTTCTAAGTTGAGTTGTATTGCTACCATCCGATGTGACGCTGTCGCGGTACTTCTTGGGCCAAGTATAGTGTACTCCAGGTGTCATGCAATCAACTGTAAAAGTCAGGGAAGGAACGAACGCACCTCCACCCCTCAGGCTCTTTAGGCTGGTACCTATCCCACTAAGGCAGGCACGGGATGCAGCGCTTGCACTGCCGCAGTTAGCTCCTTCACCCCCGTGCCCTTCTATTCGTGGAGGACCCCAGGCACGAGGCGAATCCCACGGGCGCCCTGGGGGCCATGGGTGCACCGGTGGAAGGTTCACCACTGTACCTCGTGGCAGCCGCAAGGGCACCTATGAGACGCATTAACAGATCCAGCAATCACCGCACTGGATCCTAGCAGCTAGAGCCCACCGTATCTGGGCCATCTCCTCAGCTACCTAATTAATAGCATTCGGCAACAATATGAGCAAAGACGAGCAGCATTGCCAATTGGCGACGATAATTCACCCCGCCCACTCTGCTTCTGAGCCTCCCGCTTTCCGCCCCTCCGATATAGATTCGTCGATATTGCCTCCCGCCTGTCACTTCGACCTCTGAACCCAACCCGCGATGACGATACCCCTGCCCCGGATGGAACCTGCGGCGACGACTCCAACTGTCTCTACCCATCGACCAAAGGCGGACAGGCACACCGGCCTCCCGTTGCGAAGCACGTTCCTGCTACCCAACGCTTACTTTGCCTTCCTTTCCTTGCCTGGCCTGACGTGGGTGCTCTGGCTCTGGAAAGGTTCATCCGAGCGCCATGACGAGGGTCTTCCTGGTGTCTTGACTCCCGCCTGGAACTGAGGTCATGGCTACGGATACAACGACTCCACGCATTCCACAGTGCATTCTGAGACTCCCAATGCCCTTCCCCACCCGGAGTCGGTTGTGCTCGATTCTTTAGCAGCAGGAATGCCGCTTCCGGCTTGTCGGCAAGAGGCAAATCAGAGACAAGAATTTGCAGTATCCATCGGAGGCTCCAAACCTCGCTTCAACAGCTCTTCACTGGCGGGACAAGAAGCTTTCCATCCGCCACCGTCAGTTGTGTGCCAGCAAATTCCGCACCCCGATGGAAGACCGCAACCTTGATCAAGCATGTCGCCTGCTCCCAGCTCCAGGTCAGACCTGGGTGGTTTTGGTCGCACAAAAAGTGTCCTATTAAGGCGCAGGGATCAGTCGCGAGGGACGAAGCAATGCGCTCTGGCAGTCCCCTTCCTGCTCCTCCTCAGGTACAACTCTGAGCGCTGCTGTATCAGAAACCCCCCGAGTGGCAAATCTGATTGGGTGATTTTTCAACCCCCTTTCACGCTGTCCTCCCAAACACCGTCTGCCCTCTTCGCTCCTTTGGGTTCAACCCTTGGTCTACCTTCAGGGTCTTCAGTAAAATATCATACATGAGCCGCGAGCTGTGAGAAATCAGGGGGCGCCGGCTAGCACTCGGCCGTCTGCTCGACCTCTTCCGCCTGTTGTTGCTGTCCGCAACTCATGCTCCGTCCTATGGGGCCGCCCTGTATCAGAAATCCAGGACTTCGAATTCAACGTTACGAGAGGTTAAAAAAGAAAGCGAGAGGAAACAGGCCCAGGCTTTGAACCCTCATTGCTTCATCATCGCCGATACAGGGGCAATTAAGTTTCCAGATTGCCTCTGTGCGCCGAGCCTGTCCTGGCCGCGATATTTCGTCTCATCTCTGCCTTCCACTTCCCGTCGTCCTCCCGCCCGTCCTTTGGGGGAGGGAGGTGCTCGGTGCCGCAGGGTATGCGAACGGATCGCGGGTTTCCCTTCAATGACAGCCCGTTCATGCAATCAGCCCGAGGCAGCGCCGCTAGCCTCCTCTCTGGGTCGCTGGGGCTCTCGTGACTTTGCCCTGTTGCCTCTCGACCTGGGAGAGCGAATGAGCGGTTGCCTCCGTGCGGTCTCGCCGATGGTCAAGTTCTCATGACCGGGAGGCCTCGGTCCTGTCGTATCGCTTTACGGCGGGTTTCCGCGTTTCCATCTTTTGCGCTGTACGACGCTCTCCGGCGCTTAGTCACAGGCACTGGCTAGTCAACTTGGTAAAACGTTTTTGTTGCCTCTTGGGCGTTCTGCCCCATGTGAAACGACACTGGAAGCTGGACGTGGTCGGTCTGCCTTGAGCACTACGATTTATTCTGTCTCGGATAACCACGGCCTTCCGCCGACCGAAACATGTCGGACGTAATCCTCCAAGGCTGACAGGTTCGCACTTCATTAACCTTAGGTAGGCCAAGGCCTTCTTGAGATGCCAATGAGCGAATGAGGGCACGATCGGACGACCAGGCGATGGAAGGATGCAACACCCATCTTCCCCAAGACGGGAATGACGGAAGGGGGAACACCTGCACGGCATACAAGCAAACTTGGCCCAGACTCGAGTACTCATCGCCTGGCCTCGCCACAGAAGAGGAGAATAAAGGGCGAACGCTGAAGTTCTCGGTCTCGCTGAACGTGCAAACCGGCAGGCAATGAACATCTTTTTGGTGCAGGCTTGGTGTTTCCGGGGAAGTCGAACCGCACATTCCAGTAGGGTCGGTGTTCTGCGTCTAATTCATCCCGTCCCCAAACACTGCTATAGACGATGTCACAGAGACACATAGGCAGAGACAATCTTCGGCGAGTTTTGCGCCCCTGCGGCTCCCCAGGCAAGGCGGCTGTGTAAGTTGACCAACCTACGAGATGCCTTCGGGAGGGCAAGACGGCCACCAGTCGCGACTTTTGTCCGACCAAGCTGCTTTACAACCTGTGGCGCATACAACTCAACGTTGGTGTCATGTTGGCCGACCCAAACGGCGCGTTGCTGTTCCGCCCGCCTGCGCCGCGTGCCCGCAGGCCAAATCGCTGCGTCGATGATCCCGCGCTGCTGCGAACTGGTCCATGGGCTCGTCGAGGGAGGCGATGATCATCGACAAAGTGGTGTGCCACACCAGCGGGAGACGTGAGGCCTCGTGCCACGCCGCAATCAAACCCACACGAATCAATGGCTGGGGACTGGTTGGGTTAGAAGGGAGGCGCAAGCAAGAGCTGCATTGTGCTCTATTCTCGCCATCGCGACTCACGAGTGGTGTTGGATGAAGGCCGTGACCCACGATGAACGTCTTGGGGGAGGGAGCACAAGCCACACCTGCGCCAAGACTCAATTACCTACCTGCATGGGCCTCCGTTGCATCCGAGCATCTTAGACTCGCTTACCTAAGGCAATGCGGGAAAGTCAGCTTTCTCACCGCCTTCCGTATTCGCAACAGAAAGGCAAAAGTCCAATGAAGCGCATCAGGTTCGTCATCGATTGGCGATCGCCTCGTCGCAGACACGCCCGGGATCCCCAACTACAGTCTCTTGCCGACTTTCGCATCTCCGCGCTGGGCAACCTGCAGAAGAAACAGTCAAGATGGTGAAGAAGGCTACCAATTGGAAGTTGTGGGGAAAGATGTTCCTGGGGTACGTCCGCCACTACCGAACAGAACAAGCTACGGACGGAGGTAGCTAACAGAAGCTCGCAGCGGAGCCGCAATCTGCGTTGGCGGACCGGCGTTCACCATGTGGGTGACCCCGACCGAAGAGGAACTCTTCAAGCGATACAACCCGGAACTGCAGAAGAGGAGTTTGGAGAACCGCCACAAGACGCAAGCCGAGTTTGACCATTTCGTCACCCAGCTCAAGGAGTACTCCAAGTCTGACAGGCCGAGTATGACGAACCTATCTCTTGTTCCATTGGTATGAAAGTAAGAGCTTGGCTGACCGAATCACATTCTAGTCTGGACGGTGCGCGACGAGCACATCGAGAGACAGAGGCTGGCGCAGGTCGAGGCGAAGAAACAAAAGGACGCCGAGCTCAAGGCGCAGCAGGAGGCCATGAGGAAAGAGTCGGGTCTGTCGGACGAGCTGGACTAGCGATCAGTTTGTTCGTGACGGGAATGTATGATATGTGTTGGCTGGATATCCGGCGATATGCCTGCCGTGAGGGGCTGTAAAACACGCACAGAAGATACCATGATAACCGAGGGCTGGTCATTGGCGTTCAGGGAGGAGCATTTGAACGAAAGGTCACGCGAGAAAAAGAAAATCCTGATACTCGACGAACAGGAGGTAATCTCAGCTTAGGTACTTGACATTTAATCCATGCATTGGTACACCTAACCTGTCAATGCACTGACTGGGACAATCGTCTTCACCGAGCTCGGTGTGGGAAGGTCAAGCCTCGGTGACGATAGCTGCATACCCGGGCATGTACAGAGGTACCTCGGCACATACTATCTCCGCAAGCGAAGAAACTCTTGGCACGCACAAAACCATCTCAACGCTCGACCATCACCGCAAGCTTCGCGCGGCTCAGCTCAGCCTTACGTCGTCCGTCACGGAGGAACACACACGAATTTCACGGGTGAGTCGAAATCTTTTCTCCGGTCGGGCGGCCGTCCGGCGTCGGGTCCTTGTGTCCTGCCTTAGGCCTTAGTGTAGAAGGACGAGTTAAAAAAAAAAATTCCGGCCTGCTGGGGTCGGACGCCGGTTGCCCGCCCTGGTTTTTCCCCTCTGCAAACCACAACATTTTGCTAATTGCCCTGACCGGTACCCGCGCACAGCTTCCCGCCCATTTCCCTCTCGACTAACCCCCACTCCCAAACGCCCAAAACCACCACCACCACCTCTCCGTCCTCCAAACCACAAATCCCGTCGATATCTGCCCACCATGTCGGACGTCCAGGAACGCCTTAAGAAGCTCGGTGCCTCCGCGCGTATCGGTATGTTGTAGCCCGAATTGATGTCCTTTTTTTTTTGCTGGTCGCATCTTCCCCTCTCCCCGCGACCGTAAAAGGTGATTTGACGACTCGTAGAGCAAGGCTGACCGTTGTGTGAACTGCGCGCAGGGTATGTGTGACGAATCCCGCGAAAATGACCCCTCACCACCCAAGAGAGACCTCCCCCCTCTTAGACCTCACCTTGCACCTTGGGCCTGACCGGCTGCCCCCGAATCGACGATTAGCCCCCCAGCGCGATGCCTCTTCACATCCCCTCCTCCGTATATGCTGCCGTGCAGAAGTGACTGACGTGCCGGTTCTTCCCCCGACGACAGTGGCAAGGGCACCCCCCGCAGAAAGGTCAAGCGCGCGCCTGCGCGCTCCGCCGCCGACGACAAGAAGCTCCAGGCCGCCCTGAAGAAGCTCAACGTCCAGCCCATCCAGGCCATCGAGGAGGTCAACATGTTCAAGTCCGACGGCAACGTTATCCACTTCGCTGCCCCCAAGGGTATGTAACTGCCCCAGCCCGTCATGTCTGCTTCACACAACATCCAACCCTACCCCCTCTTCCTCCCTTTCCGAAGACAGCCATGCTAAGTCGCACCTCCCGTCGCCAGTTCACGCCGCCGTGCCCGCCAACACCTTCGCCATTTACGGAAACGGCGAGGACAAGGAGCTGACGGAGCTCGTCCCCGGCATCCTGAACCAGCTCGGCCCCGACTCGCTCGCCTCCCTGCGCAAGCTCGCCGAGAGCTACCAGAACATGCAGAAGGAGGGCAAGGACGGTGAGGAGGACGACATCCCCGACCTGGTCGAGGGTGAGAACTTCGAGAGCAAGGTCGAGTAAAAAAGAAACAAAATCAACAGACCGGGAATGACAACTTTTTTTTTTGAAGTGAAATAAAAAAAGACATCACACCATCCTGTTGTCTCCCTTCTTTTTAATCCTCTGGTCTTTTTGGGGAGGAGTTGATCCAGGTCACGCCGGGTTCCTATGGAAATACAACTTTTTTCAAGCGTTGTGGGTTTTTTAAGAACTACGAGAGGAATCAAAAAAGGGAATCGAAAAAAGCAACGAAGACAACCAACTCCCCCAAAGAATTCCAGCCGTCCCTTTCCCAACCGAAACGAACATGTCGGCGCGAGATGATTTTGACGCTCTACGGAGAAACGCAAATACGACTGGATTTGGTTGAGGAACAAGAGGAATTCAGGCGCTCAGGAACAATGATTCGAGGTTCATGCTCACCGACTCCCACCATGTGAATACCCGAGTCTCCCGCATAATGGAACATTGCAAACCTCGGAAGCTGCGTGGGGTATGTGACTTGTGTCTATTGCCAGTGACGTATACCTGCATCTGATAAACAACAAGGGATGGCATTTTCCCCTACCCAAGCCCGAATCACTTCTTCGAGAGACCAAACCCATCATCCCCGACGTTGGCAACCCATCCAGCCAACGCTTCCCTCGCGTCCTCTTTGACAGCCCGCCTCGCCGCCAGCATCGGCCCCTGCTTGACCTCCGCATACGTCCCGGCCCGCAGCGCATCCAACAGCGCCTCGTCGCCGAAGTCCTCGGCAACGGCGACCGCGACCTCCCACATCCTCCGCCGGGCCATCGCGCTCGCTCCCCTTGGGTCGAAAGCCCTGCGCCCCTGAAGCACACCTCCCATCGACCCCTCCTCAACGCCGGAGGCAGTCCACACCGCGGCAAGGTTACTGGCCGCAACCTTCCCAGCCTTGGCAGCCTCACGCCTGGAGAACTCGAATTCCCGATCCGTAGTCCGCACCTCGAACGGCGTGAAAGCGTATCCGCCCTCCCACACCCGGCCTTCCAGCCCCTTCATCCGCCCCCGCGCGGAGAAGGCGCGCTCGCAGCCGGAGACGGAGCGCTGCGACGCGGGGAGAATCAGGGTTGAGAGGTACGCATTGCCCGGGTGCACTAGCAGCGCCGACAGGGATGAGAGGAGCGATGTGCACTGTCGAAGAGCGAGCTTGTCCGAGCAGGACTTTGACATGGTGGGAGGTGCGTCGCCGCGCGCGGGCTTGCGGCGGACGACGCCTAGCTGGGAGAAGTACGCCCGTCCCGGCAGCGTTGCTGCTGGCGATGAGTCTTCCTTGTCAGGGGAGGTAGAGGAGGGTACGGCCCAGGGGGAGGCATCGTCCTGCGCGGCCATGGTGAGTTCCATGCTCGCGTCGCCGCAGGGGGCTTCGGAGCAGTACATGTGCAGCTTCACGCCGTCGCGGATCGCGAAGGGCTGCGGGGTTGAGCTGCGCTCGTGGGGGGAGCGGCGGCGGAGGAGGGGCGGCGGTCTTGGTGATGAGGAAGAAGCTTCCTCGGGGAGGAGACACTCGTCCAGGAGGTGCCGGTTGAAGGCGCGGATGGCGAGGACCTCGGCGTGCCAGTCGTGCAGCGCGTTGCCTTGGGCCTGGGGGAGCTTGGCGGCGGGGAGGCATTTCATACCCGTCCTGTTTGCGGCGTGTTAGCCGTATGTTCACTTTAGGATAGAAGCTTGGGATTTTCTGTTTCGAGCTATGTACACTCTAGCTACCTCCTCTAATTCCAGATAGTCGAATACCTTCTTTCGGAAAGGGAAAAAACCAAGTTCGCCCCGACCCGACTTACGCAAGTGAGATACAAGTCAAGACACCATCCTCCTCAGTGACGATGGCGCTCAGCGGAACCCATTCGTGCAGACCATTGTCCCTGACCTGGGGCTTCCTCTTCGCCGGCAGCTCACGGAACCGCCGCAGGACCAGGTCGGCGATGAGGTCCGGGTCTGCCGTCATTTGCTTCAGCAGTGGTCTCGATGCCCTCAGCCAGACTCTCATGCCGGCGTGCAGTCCGCCAGTCGAGATCGATAGGTAAGATGTCATTGGCCCAAGCTCCCCTGGTCGTCGGCAGTCCGGCGGCCCATGACTCAGCTCAGCCACAGGGCACACCCGCCACAACACCAGCATCCCGGCACGTGACGGACATTCGCTAAGCGAATGCGCCAAGTGGGTCCCAGGGCACAAACGACCACCTCCCTCCCTCGCTCCCGCCCTGGCCCGGGCAAGAGCCACGCACGAAAATTGAATCTCGAAGAGAGAGAGCCTCAGCCGCCCGTCGTTCAACGCCGTCCAATTTCCCCCCCTCTTCGACCTCCCATCACCGACAAGTCAGCCAACGTCCGCATTCAATACCGCCAATGTACGTTCACAGCACCTGGAAAGCAAACCCCTTCGCACATGGGGAGCATCTTGCACACGATCGAAGCGCCCCGCGAGCCCTGAGCCGACACTTTCGAAACCCGCGCGACCGGTGACGTCTCTGTCGGCCACGGTGCCCGGGTATCGTGGGAAGAAAAGATGCTCTCCCGAGCAGGAGTGTTTGCAAGGGATATTTGGAGCTTGGAAGGACCTGAGCTGACGTCTTGAAAAGATGCGCACGTACGACGACACGTTCTCGGGCCAGAGAATCTACCCTGGAAAGGTACGATGATCCACCACCGCCGCCGCCGCTACTTCTCTTCTGCCCTTGGGTTACGATGTGCTTGGAAACCAACCCGTCGATCGGAGGAAGCTTTTGTGGGAGGAAACGCGACGCAGATATGTCTGCGCAGGGAAAAACGCGAATGGGACACGACTATGACGACTACGAGACGCGATCGACGGGCAAGGGTTTGGAACGGCGCATCTCCCACGGGGCAGAAGAAGATGCATGGGCATGGCACCGAAGATCCAAGACAGGACAGCGCGCTGACGAGACTCTGAACACAGGGTAAGCTCTACGTCCGTGGTGACAGCAAGATCTTCCGCTTCCAGAACGGAAAGTCCGAGTCCCTCTTCCTCCAGCGCAAGAACCCCCGCCGCATCTCCTGGACCGTCCTGTACCGCCGCCAACACCGCAAGGGTATCTCTGAGGTCAGTTCTTCCACCACCTCCCTCGGTCTTGTCCCCCGGATCGCTAACACCCCCCGCAGGAGGTCGCCAAGAAGCGCACCCGCCGCACTGTCAAGGCCCAGCGTGCCATCGTCGGTGCCTCCCTCGATGTGATCAAGGAGAAGCGCTCCATGCGCCCCGAGGCCAGGAGCGCTGCCCGCCTCGCCGCCGTCAAGGAGTCCAAGGACAAGAAGGCCGCCGCCGCCGCCGCCAAGAAGGCCGAGAAGGCCAAGAACGCCGCCGCCGGCAAGGGCCAGACCGGCCGCATCGTCGGCAAGCAGGGCGCCAAGGGCTCCGCTCCCAAGGTCCAGGCCAAGACCCGCTAAAGAAACAGTCGACACTTTGAGGAATGAGGTCTTTTCTTAATGAATGAAAGGGGAAAAGATTTTGTTTTCGAGGCAAGGCTTTTTCTTATCGGAGGGGGTGTTGGAATTTGGGAAAAAAAAAGAAGTAAAATGAACAACTCTCGAGTCCCACCGGCCCCTCCCCCCTCGTGGAACTCTCTTTGACGCATCACCTTTCCCCCATCACACATGAGAGAGAGTCGAAAGGGTAGTGGGACGGAGACAAAAGGGTTCTTTTCCCTTTTGTTTCCTTTACAGAGGGACCGACACTTTTTACATCAACGCGAGACCAGGTCACTACGAATTTGGAGTCGAGGGTTCTTTGTGCTTTGGAACGGCTGGTTCTGCAAACTACACAACATCGCGGTAGCAACGGAATTGCATGGATTGTCCCCCCCAACGGGATTACCAAGTTAAAAAGCCTCTGGTCATGGTGATGTCATTTGTTGTGTTTGCTGGTGATGTCCTCTTGGCGTTGATGGTGATGTGTCGTTATTCATGCTGGTGGCGATGTTGGTAGTGATGGTTGTTGGTGTCGTTCCACGTCTGTGATTGCGAGGATGTCGGCGGACGCGGGCATCAAGTGACGCTCCTCCCGTGCTGGACGTGTGTCACCAGCAGAACCCGAGCCTAGATCAAATCCCGGCACGCCACCCGTCCCCGGGACCTCCGTGCTCGCGGACGGCGACGGCCGAGTCTCGGCTTCGGGGGCCAGGGAACCCCGCGATGAGCATTCCAGTTGCGTGATGCATGACATGATGAGTTTTGCGAAGTTAGATCTCTCGGTTCCCGGTTCCCGAATCGAACTCTTGCTGGCCTCGACGACGGCCACGGCCAACAGGCGAATCGGAGCATCTCCCGTTGGCGTCGGAATTCCGAGCTCACTCATTCCCCCTCCCCATCTCAGAAGGCCTGACAACCCCGCCATCAGCATCTCACCAAACACGCAGATTCAATTTGTCTTCATGAAATTTCATTGCTCTAAATTCTATCGGACGCAGAGTGGTGAATCCCGTCTAGCAGCTCTATGACTTTTGTCTAAACGCACTCCTCCCTGTCCTCGTTTTTGTGATATTATCTTCATCGCTTCATAACGCATCGACCCGGCAGAAAAGCCTCACACCTTACAGAGCCTTGAGGACGGGCTCGACGGCAGAGACCTCCTGGCCCTGCAGATCGGGCTCCTTCTCGGCGTAGATGATCTTGCCGTGGTCAACGACGATGGCGTAGCGAGCGGTGCGCTCGCCGTGGTTCCAGCCGATGGAGGTGGAGAACTCGGCGTTGTTGTCGGTGCAAAAGATCTAGAGAGGCAGGCAGGTCAGCTTTCTGCGAGGAAACAATTGCAGACTGATTGAGTGATGGCGAGGGGGAGGGGAGGCCCAGTGAGGTGATGCAGGGCACCTCATGGTATCATGTTGAGAGGCGTGTTGTCATGGGAGGGGCAATAGTGGGGGGTGGGGATAATTTTTATCGGAGTCGGTGAGAGGAGCCACGGAAGGAGGGGGAGGGGTAAAAAGGCTGCGGCGATGCAACAGCCTACAGAAAACACCAGAGGAGGGACTCACGATGAAGTCGTCGGTGACGTTGTTGGCCTTGCCCCAGCCGGACATGACGTAGGGGTCGTTGTAGGCGAGGAAGATGACCTGGTCAACGCCCTTGGCCTTCAGCTCATCGCGCTTGGCGATGTAGCCGGGAAGGTGGGCAGCAGAGCAGGTGGGAGTGAAGGCACCGGGAAGGGCGACGATGATGACCTTCTTGTCCTTGAACTCTGCGCGGCGGTCAGCTTCAGCTACAGGAGGAGGAAGAATTGAGATTGGCGACTTGACTTACCCTTGGCGGTGTCGTACTTGATGGGGATACCGCAGACCTTGAAGTCAGAGGTCTCGGCCTGGTAGGGGATGTACTGGAAGTTGACACCCTCGGGGAACTGCTCGCCAGCCTTGATAGGAGCCATTGTGAATGTGTGTTTGTGGGTTGGTGAAGAAAAGTGATGGGTTGGGTGAGCTCGTGCTTGGTTGAATGTGGTGATGTTGGGAGAGGAAAGAAGCTGAGGACTGGAGGAGAGAGAGATGGCAATTAGTACTACTGCTGCGCGGTCTCGTAGCAACCAGAAGAGGCAAGAGGGATCGTCGAGTCAGGGTCCCGCGCCGGATTCTGCGAGATTCCAGGGAAGTGGAGCCCGTGATGATTTGTATTTGAGATACCGCGGTGCGTGGGCAGGCGCGGGGCGACCAGTCCTTCCACGTCCCTTCCACCTCGGGTGGGACCTACGGTTGGGAAGGCCCGGTTCACTGCACCGTTCCATCAGGTCGCCGGTGCTACTTGGACAGTCGTGGTCTCCAGTTGCCCGTTGCCTCGCCTCGCCTCGCCTCGCCATTGCCTCCGTGGCCGCTTCTTCCCCTCTCTTTGGTGTTTGGGATGCCTGGTGGGTGTCCGCAGTTTCTGTGACACAACAAAGTGGGCGACGCGGAATACAACGCACCCTTTTGGCCCTCGTCTCGTAACCGCCGATGATTCCAGTAAAAACTTCCGACACGATAAAGCGGGAAGCCAAAATGCCTAGGCAGGCAAATCAGAATCAGTCGTTATCTCTCTCCATCAACTAGGTACCTAGCTGCGCACCTTTGTGGCCCACAGGTTGACATGACGCAAGTCCGGTGCTTTATTCCGCGTCCCGTCGAGCTCCGATCCCCGGCGGCATGTCAGGTTGTCGGGAGCCTCTCGGCCGTCCGAGCATCCCCTCCATCGGCGACCCTTCGGAGTTATGTTGGTAGCCTGCCAAGGGAATGATTTGTGTTTCGTTTGTGGTTTGTCATCGCGGCGAGGCTCGGAATCGGAATGAATTGGCCTTGGTGCAAAGCGACAAGTCGTCAATCAGACTTTGCCCAGGCGGCGTGTCCCCTACCGGCCGGGGGTCCAACGGTCGGTACCTGGCCCCAACGGCCCGCCTGGTACCTGATTCACGGTGCTGCGTGCATCCAGCCCATCTTGGCTTATGTACCTAGGAATGTGCTCCTCCCGGCATCTGCTTTTGACCACACCTTAGTCATGCCGCTACTCGACCCCGAAGTCGAACTATCACGGGGAGTGTTCTTACTCAGCCTCATGAGCCTTTTTGCCATCTTTGCATGAATATAGAAGTAAAAGCTGCTATCTGCATCTCCGGCGTGCACCGCGACGGCGACACCAGAACCCGCGGTGTCTGTTCCAGGGCGCCGGTGACACCTGTCAAATGCCGATGCCCGGGTCGGTCTGCCCTCTGATTGGCGGCACCGTCCGTTGAGTCCAGATGTTATCGTGCGTGCGTCACGTCCTTAAATCAACTTATAACATGACATGACCCCTCGTGAACAAGACATTGGACATCAGCAACAGCACGCAGCACACAGCATTCAGTGAAAACCGAAAGAAAAAAAACTCGGATACCCAAAATTCAAGCCATGGCAACCCAGACCGAGTCGAGACCGCCTCTGCCGCCCTTCACCGAGGAGACGGCGAAGATCAAGGTCAAGGCGGCCCAGGATGCCTGGAACACCAAGTCAGTGCCACACTTGCTGGGATTATACAGCGACTAACAAAACCCCAGAAACCCCGCCAAAGTCAAGATGGCCTACACGCCCGACAGCATCTGGAGGAACAGGGACACTTTTCTCAAGGGTCGGGACGAGATTGAGCAGTGGTTGACCAAGAAGTGGGATACGGAAGATGGCTACCGCCTCCGAAAGGAGCTGTTTGCCTTCACTGACAACAAGGTGAGCAACATCGCCGTCACATCCCGGCGTGGGCTGCGCTTCGGGACCTCAGCTAATATTGCCCTTAGATTGCCGTCCAGTTCTGGTATGAGTGGTTCGACGCTTCGGGACAGTGGTGGCGGACCTATGGCCTCGAGGATTGGACCTTTGCAGAGAACGGTCTCATGCGCAAGAGGCAAATGAGCGGAAACGATGTCAAGATTGATGAGTCGGATCGATGGTTCAAGGATGGCGTAGATGTCAACACCGTTGACATCTCCGAGAAGCACTGGTAGACAGACAACCGCAGGGCTCTGCTTGGAGGATTATAGCTCTCGAGCTAAGAAAATGTTTTGGTGCATGTAGCATGTCTGATCCTTCCCGCCGACTAGCGCTGCACGGTGATGCGACGCAATATCAAGATTTGTGCTTCGAGACTATCGAGTCAAAGTAGGTCAGATTCATGTTTGGTCCCATCAAGGCGTGATGGGTGTTGTACAACCGTGAAAGGATCCATGGGTGCAGCGGCGTCCTCTTGGATACGCTCAAGGAACTCGCGACGTTGGCATGAGACATGAACTGGGTTGAAAAACGGCACATTCCTGCCAACCTTCCACGGCTGCCGATCAGCAAGCCGAACACGAGTTGCTCGCGAGGCCCTCACGAGGTGGGAACGTGTGTCAAAGCAGTCGGCCTGGGAGCATGCCGGTTGGCCGGATCCAATGATAGTCCTCAAAGACGACACCCGAGATTCATGCGATAGAGCTTTTGGCAAAAAGCATTGTCTGAAGGGAGCAAATAGCGGGCTCTAGCGCCCAGAGACGGATGCTGATTGGGGTGCATAGGTGGTGCTAGACCCAGGTCCACCACGATCGTGACAGGAGCTTGACGCCACAGGTTCAAGACACGGAATGGAGCAGCGGCGCAAGCTGGGTCAAGAGAGCGGCCCTTGCGCACGAGACCGACTTGAGCCAACGGGTTCGGCGGGTCTGAACTGAAAGGTCCTCGACTCGGTCTCAACCCGTTGTCGCCCCGACAGGACACTCCCATTGTCGGCATTCAGTCCGAGAGGGTAGAAGATTCGCCGAGCAGACGCGTTCGGCGCATTCTAAGCAGGCTGGCAGCCACCTGCAGCGGTAAGCGAGCTAATGCGGGCCGCAGCTGGAAACCACCCAGATGATCCGTCGCTCCTCGGGCCGGGAACAGCATCGAATTCGGGAACTGACGTCAAGCCCGGTATAAGGGTCCAGTCAACCTGTCAGTCAGGCACTCGGTCAGGCTCATGGCATCTATGCGGATGGAGGGTCAGCTGGAGATGATTTGCACCATGACGCCCTCAGCTTCAGTCGACATCTCGGCTAGAGACCTCTAACACTGCCCAAGCCCCAGATGCCGACGACGTTGAGGAAGCCGTCGTTTCTTCCCCAGGAACTGGCTTAGACGGAGGGACCATTGGAGCCCGGCGCAGGAAGTGCCAAGCTAATCGAAGTTGCAAGGACTGGGCCCGATCGAAAGGGACCATCGAGTCGGGCGGGAGCCGCAGGACAAAGGCTGCGTGACTGTGAGGTCGGCGAGGTCAGTCGGCGAAGGCGGCGAGCCAGGACTGGGGGAGGCGCGGGACCAGTTCTTTTTGACGATGGGTCGCGTAGATACCTAGTCTAGGCTACCTTGGTTGCTTGGGTAGGCGTGCTTAGTCGAGGTCATGATTGGATCATGACCATTCCTGTCAACAAGGATGGACCGGTCGATCTGCGAAGAGACAACATGATCGAGATGCCATTTACAAGGGATAAACCAAACACCTAGGTAGTCGCGTAGTGTAAGTAAATAGTTCGCAGAGGGTATTGCTTCTCCTGGGAAAAGCAACGACCAAGGTCTTCAGGTCCTCGGTGCCTCTGATGCAAGCTGCGAGAGCGGGGCGCTGATCTCGTACCGGGTGATCGGCTCCAGCGGCTGAGCCATTCACGTCAGTCTCGAAGATAGAGGCGGTTGCGTACAGACCCCTTTTCTGCAGTTTGGACGCTTGACATGAGGTTGTGTGTCGAGAGTTTGAACCGGCTGCGCATGTCACTAGTGGGCGAAAGTGCAGATTTGGAGGAGGCCATTGACCATGATCGTGGGGGTGAGAGCAGCAAGGAGCCTCGGAGCCTTGGAGCCCCTGCAGCTCCCCCAAGAGAAGGCGCGTCCCGATCGCTGGAAAGTTCGGGTTCCAGGGGCAAGAGGCATTCGGAGGACCGTGCACGATCTTGGTGGGTTCGATTCGAGCCAGTGGAACACTGAAGTCGGAAGTTGCAGTGGGTGGGCGCACAGACGACACTGAAGGCAAGTCCAAGCCGGGGGACCCCTTTCCCTGCCAACCTGCATCAGAGGCCGGCCACTCAACCACTGTAGTGTCTGTTTGTCTGTGATGGTGGTCCACTCCTTCTTGTCCGTCACCTCCTACCCCCGACTGCTTGGGACCGATCTCAAAGTCCAGCTTCCTCCTCATCCACCATCTGTTCCCAGCCTGGCCTGGCCGCCTTTTCTACGCTAATGGCCACGGCGGCGGTGATGCTAGGCGAGTAGCACTCCCCTGGTCCAAAGTTAGATTGGACAAGACGGCGACGACAAGGTGCAACAGCAACCACCTGCCCTTTTTGTTTCTTTTGCCGCCGAATATCGAATCTGCTGCCGCTCCTCCTATCGTCACCGGCCAAGCCTTTCTTTTCCCCCGGAGACATCATGACAATGACAGGCAAGTCTGGATGGCAAGGGATACGGATATCAACTCACCCGACCCACAGAGGTAGACAGTTGACGAACCCAGCATTCCACTTGCGAAATGAAGAACCTCTGCTTTTTTTCGACAACAAAGACGAGCTTGCGCGCAACCTTCCTCGGAGCCGGAGTTTGCCTCCGCTGTCTATCTTGGATGGACCTGACTGCTAAGGTCAGTACTGTGTGTGGCTGCCTGCAGAAGACGCGGCCCCTGGTGATGCAGTCCAGGCCAGCTCGATCCAGTCGTGAGGGAGGCGGCGTCCGGCCTCGTCTTGGTGCTGAAGGTTACCGGTAGCCCCCTCCCGCCGGGTCCAGCCATTTGGAGAAAAGAGGGAAACGAGCGGCTCGCATTGCGGGTGAAACCCTGCTGTCGTCTTTGTTGTCGTTCGCCTTCCACAACCGCTTGAATCGCAATGCTAACCACTGAAGAAACCGGAATTCTTTCTTCGACCGTCTGCCAGTCGATCACCTCTCCTCTGGTACGGGACCACACGGAGACTCGAATGCGTGGGTTTCCTCTCCAACACGCGCTTGGGAGATGGGGGAGACGCAGCGATTCTGGAGGTTGCGAGGAAGAAGCAAGTACAGCTGCGCAATGTCTCAGCCGAAGAGGCGCTCCTTACTCGATGAGGAAAGCTCGAGATGCTAGTGCCGGATTGCCTTCCCCAATCACCAACTGCAGCTGCAGCGGTTGATCGACTGCAATTCTGCCGTATCGGGTTGTTCGTCACTTCTCTTCTCCGTTCCTTCGACTTCGACGGGTCAAGCATTGAATCAACTTTGATGTCCAGGCACAACCTGTGGTAATGCGAGCTGATGACTGCCAGACTGCCAGACTTCCCAGGAGCAAGACCTCTAGCCAGAATTTCTTTTTCTTTCTGGGCCTGCGAAAAAGACCTGATCCAGCAGCAGCTCTTCCCGACGAGATGTTCCCAATGCAAAAGGCTAGCGCAGTCTTCCTTCTCTTCATGGTGCCCACACACTCGCAGCCACGTCTCTCACTCTAATACATTGCCTCCGCCCGGAAGTGACAACGCTAGTACTTCTGCGTCCGTGTCCATGCCTGCCAAGATGGTCTCGATATCAAATTCACGCTTTTGGGTCCGAGGGGAGCGTATCCTCCCCCGGCCGTGTCGTCTCCGCCCATTCGCAATACCAGCTGACGACAAACGTTTGGACGCATCTTCCATGGCGGTCCCACCGAGCGCTTCCCCGGCATTGACGAAGCTCTCGGGATCTGGATGGGCCTAGCTTCAGCCGTCTCCGTCAACGGAAGTCGGCCAAGACCAAAGACTGACAAGGAAGTCTAGCCTATGGGGTCTGTCGGGTCTAGCAGTCTAGGCCGTCACATCACCTCCTGGCCATGGGATGGATGTGGGTAGCCGCTGCATCTGCATGCTTCGACTCGTGGGTATAACATGCCATCCCGTTCCTCTTCCACCCCTCCTGCCGTTTTCAAGTCTGGCTGTTCCTTCGCTACTTCAGTACCAACTGCGTCCCACGAGGCGAGCGTCAGCCTTCAACGTGCAGCAGCTTCAGCTTGTTCCACTACTCGAACCCCATTAAACACTTTGTCTTGAGACATCGTTGGTCAAACTCTCCTTCGGTTCTATCTTGCCATTCTCTTCCACTTCCGACTGGCGCTCGCGTCAACACGCACCTTTCTACACCTAAACTACCTATCCACAGAACCTACATCCTAAGGCTATCAGTTGCTTCGATTCTTCCATCCCTAGTACAGAGATACTATTCGCCGCATTCACCATGGGCCTTCTTTCCCTCTCCTACCGCCGCCCGGTCTACGTCAACAACTCTGCCTTCCAGCAGAGCACATCTGACGTATCCGAGAGCGGCAACAGAAGCGGTGGCGATGAGAAGGGCAGCAACGCCTCCTCGTCCCTTCGCTCCGGCAAATCCGGCCCTCCTGCCGGTATCCCGGAGTCTCTAGCCTTCGACAAGATCATTAACGGTGGCACATGTCCTGTAGGTGTCTGCCTCTCTCTTGGTTGAGCTCCTTGACTGACCTTCCAGCCTTGCACCGTGCGCGACTTCATGAACTATCTCATCTACATTGAGCTGGCTGCCGAGAACCTGCAGTTCTTCTTATGGCACAAGGACTACACCAAGCGCTTCCAGGAAGCTAACACCTCGGACCTTGCACTTGCCCCGGAATGGACTGCGGCTCAGGAAACCGAGATCCTCCAGCGCTTGTTCAAGGAGAAGTCGGAGCGGATGCGCAAGAAGCCCGGCCAGGATATCTTCAAAGGTACCGACTTTGAGAAGAATACCGGTACTGCCACCGCGGTCATCGAGGATGGCAACCCCTTCTCGACCCCGCCGCGCACTCCCAACGACCAGGAGTCGGTCTACACGGGATCAAACGGCGTTTCCAACGCGGAAACGTACCGATCCCAGGCCAACGATGCATTCGCCTCGGTCGGCACCAAGCAGCCATGTGAGTTCAGACCGGCAGCTCTCGCCTGTGCGTTCTTTGGCTAACTTTTCCAGTCACCATTCAGCCGTTCCGCGAAGAGATTGACCGTGTCGTTGCTACGTACATTATGGACGGCGCGCCGCGACAGCTGAACCTCTCTGCCAAGGACCGTGATGCCACCCTCCACGCTCTCGCCGTCACCACGCACCCTTCGGCCTGCCGCATCGCACTCAAGGTTGTTGAAGACTCGCTCCGGAAGCAGGCCCACCCCAACTTCATCAGATGGTCCATCTGCAACGGCAACCCCGCTCGTGTGTTCTTCGCTCGCGCCCTTGGTGTCGGCCTCATCGCGATCGCCTTTGTCGTCGCCATCCTGATCACCCTCAGCCATGCGGGCCGCGGCTGGCGCGCCCTGGCAGCCATAGGTTGGGTCTTGGGCATCTCCACACTCGTCGCGGCATACAAGGGCATGTGCGTTGTTCTCCACGGCATGCACCACCGACACGTGCGCCCCTGGGAGCTCTTCGTCGACGAGGAGAGCGACGAGGACAGACGCAAGACCTCTTTCGAGTCGTTCGGATCGGCAAACAGCTTCGAGTTGGAACCGTGGATCGTCAAGTACGAGAAGCGCAACGTCGTTCGCAAGATTTTCGACCGCGAGGTCTGGATTGAGGAGCCTGCCCTGCGTACCATCCAGGACACCATCTTCGTCCAAGCCATGCTCGCCGCCCTGCTCATTGCTGGTATCTTCACGGCTATCTTCGTCGCTATCCCCACCCACGGATACTTCTAATTGTCTCGACTTGAAACTGGAGGCTGGTCCTTACCAATGCGGGTCTGGCCATAGACAGTCTTGACCAGGAAGTGTATGATTGTGGAATGGGGTTGAATGCAAAATACCAATTTGTCTGGGCAAGGCGTCTTTGGGAGGAATCGTGGCGAATAGTGGTTTCATTTGTTATCATATGAGGTAGCCAACGTAATGGTCTTTCGCTCATGTCGCTTGACGTTGGTATTGGTGAAACTCGAAATGACAACCCAACGTCCAGAGTGTGGTCAATGTTTGTTTTCTCGTCTGTCACTCACGCATTCCATCAGGTCTCAGGGTCCAATTCAACATGCAAGACATGGTCTAGCGGCAGTCGAGACCGCCCTTGCTCTCCGTTGCTACTCGACCGCCGACGTGGGAAGCCACGAGTCAGATGATGACGAGCGAGACTCGTGGAAGAAAGGAATTATCCAAGACAGGCCCAGCGCGGCTCTGGGTCAGTTGAGTCGGACCGGGGGTCATTTGCGGTCATCCACATGCTCCGGAACCGGAACCGAGGGCCAGACCAGCGCCGCTGCGGGGACTGGGGGATTGGATCTGGGTAGGTAGACAGCTGCTGACCGAGACAAGTTGACAAGGTAGGTCAGCAAGTAAACAAACAGAGGATGTATGCTTCGGGTCACGACCGGTCGCCAGGCGGCCCGGGAGGGCAGGGTGAATCTCCCCGGAGAGAATACAGTGGGGCCGTGGGATGCACGGGGCTCACTGTACACTGTAGGAGCTCACGTCTGACGCGGGGCCGGAGTAAGCAATATGCAGTTCCTCAATTCAACGCTCAGAATGACAATGATCTTTGAGGGCCTTGATCGGCGCCGAGGGCAGCCCTTCGTCTTGGCCCTCATTTCGACCGCCGTCACGGGACCAGGTGGAGCCCCCGCCCGTTACATTTTCTGAATGACTCGGTGGTGCGACGGTGCTTCGGTGGACCCCACTGTTTCCCGGCCAAGCCGGTGACATAAGTAGGCCGGGTTTCGCCTTTGGGGGTGAATATCTACCGCTGCCGGCCCTCTTCGACGGAGGCTAATACTGAATCACCACCCGATTTACGATCACCACCAACACTGACGATGACCACGTTTTTCTTTTTTGAAGACTGAGTGAATCATGGACGCGGAAGTGCGAGGGATATAAAAACGACGCAACCCGATGGCCGTTTATGCCTTTTTTCTTTCGACAACAAACTGCATCGATATCACACAAACATCACATAAGAATTCGAACACGAAAAGAACACGAAAGATTTTCGATAAAACAATTCCAATTCGAAACACCAAACCAAAAGAAACAGCAAACATGACTGAAGGTTGCGGGGGCTGGTTCGCGGGCGGCACCGGTGGGATCGACTCCATCGGCCAGGGGACCTCGGGGTCTGTGCCCGTCAACGGGCCGCGTCCCGTCTGAGGGGGTTTCCGAACGCATGGACTTTTGAAGGTGTTCTTCGGTTTGGGGGGGGTAATGGCGTCTTGAAGATGGGGAGTTGAGGTCTTAGTTTGGGTTTGGAGGCGAATACCTGGTTTGTAGTGGCGGTCTTGCCGTTGGGAGATACCAAGTAATGCATAAGAAGTGAACGCATTCAGAACATTAGTGCTTGGTCTTGGAGACTTGTGCTTAAGGTTGGCTCATCTTTTGATTCCGCGAGATCCATGCAACCTAGCGACAACGAACATCTCCGCGACGGCCACCTTCAACGATTTCAGCACAGCAAGCCGAGAGAGTCGCGTCGCATGTAGTATGAAAAGACATCATTTACTCTCGGCTCCCTTTTTTTTCTCTTTTGGGAAGACACATACTTCTGATCTGGCGTCTGAGTTGCTCAGCGGGCCTAAGATCCACCTCGCGACCCTTCAACTGGCTCTACGCAATGACGACTTATTCTTCGCGGCTTTGGAGGCACTGTGATGTATCTTGAAGGGAGCGGGCATCTATCATTTTTGGGACATGGGCCGGCGAATACGCGAGAAGTGACGGACAGAAATGAAAGACGGGGAGAACGTAAGCCGTCGTGACACAGGGCTGGTTTCGCATTGACCGACGCCTACCCGTTTCCCAACAACCGGATTGACGATTTTGCCGCTGCGATCAACCAGCACGGCGAGGACCTGGTCAACACAACATCCTCAACGCCCAGCACTGGGACTATCCGCTCAAAGAAATCGACGATACAGCTGAAGTAAGAGGCTGGATACGGTGCTGATTACATGCTGGCGTCATAGCAAGCTTTTCGCCGACAGGCTTATATATCGGACGTTGAGTCCGGTGAGGTTGTGGGCGGCCGGGCGGGGGCGCTGGTGTTCGGATGATCATCCCGCTCGGAACGGGGAGGCGCACAAAGTTTCGACACCGCATCGGGAGGCTTAACCTAATGTTTGTTGGGAAATTGAGACGACGGCGTCGAAGAAACTCTATTCTTCATCTAATCAAGTATTTGTATATTCTGTAGTCTAAAACCAAAGTCGCTCAATATCGCTGCTGATCGAAGCACACTAACATCCCCTTCATCCCCTCCAGGCCTTGTTCAAAGAGGCCATTCCTAAACCGCGGCTTAATCTGTATCGCCGAACTATCGAGTCGATACCGATCGCATCGGAAGGCCACTTAGTTGCAGCAGCAGATCTGCAAAAATAACCGTCAGCAAAAGCACACCCTTCACAAGCACTCCCAGAGGTTCTCGACTCACCGAGTTGCCGCGCCCGGACTTGGAGTTGCTGCAGCACTTGAGAGCGGAGCAGCTCTCGCCCTTGTCGCCGCCCTTGGAGCATGTGCCGGCGGCGGCGCACTGCTGGCGGGTCTCGAGGAGGGAGCCGACGTCGGCGGAGCCCACGGGGCTGCCGGGGGCCGCGGCGGCCAGCGCGGCGAAGAGGGTGAAGAGGACGGCGGAGGCGCGCATTTCGGCTGTTGTATCTAGAGAGAGTGATATATAAAGCGTCAAGCTTGTGTTTTTTCTGCCGGAGAAAGAATGTAAGATGCTTTTGGAAAGCTTGAATGAAAGGACTTGCCGATGCTGACTGGTTGGATGCTGATGCTGATGGAAAAGAGTAGAAAGGAAAGAGGAAAGAGATCATCGGAACTTAAATAGAATTTAGAGGTAGAGATGATCATGCGACGAAAAGAGATCGACTCGTGCCATCTCATGAGACGGCACCGCCCAGCCGGGTGGACGCTGGGCCCCAATCCAAACGGCTGGGTTTGAACCGTCTCGTCTCGGGGGTTGTCGTCGATCAGAAACCCTGCAAAGAAGGAACAATCCGCATGATCGATAAGCGCGAAGTCGTCGCACTTAGTCGCGCTCACCGGGCCATCACCGAAAGCACGACTCACCCGCCCCGATGAGCCGGGGCCGGGCCAGGGACGAAAAAAAAAAGTGTCCGGCTCGAGTTGCTGGACTCTCCAGATTAGGAAGGGATCTCGAAGGACGCCTAGTCTTAACGACGCCTGTAGCACCATAACGCCGTTTCAAAGCTGTGGCCGGGCTCGCGAGTCAAGAGTCCAGGTGCTGGCGGCCTGGGTCTTGTTAGGGAGAGCCACGTGAGGTGGGCGGGATTCAGGAGAGGGCATCCCGGTATCTTTTGGGCTGGTTTTCTCGTCTGATCTTGGAAAACGCGAATAAAGTTCCTGGGAGACAGATGAGCCCTGCCAGAAGTTAGAACCGTCGTCAACTCGGGTTGTTCCAGAAGGGCCAGGAAGGGGGGAAAGAGAAGAAACGGGAACCAGGGCAGACCGGTGAAACTGCACGCGACAAAGCAAGGTCCCTCCGTTTCGTACAGGCGCACTGTCATATCTGCGCCTTGTAATTGCTTAATACCGATGTCTCTTTTTTTTTTCCGCCTTCTCCGAGGCAACCGGGTTACGCACGGCGGCGATGGGGGCTCAATTGACCAGTAATACGACCCGCTCGCACACGACGACTGCCCGATGCGGTAATTACAGCTAGTTCACCAGTGGGGTTCCGGCGCTCCGCGGTGGCCGATCGGGGGCCGCAACTCTAGGGACAGGAGAAAAAATGAGCCACGCTTGGCTGGCAACTCACTGGAGTTACATATAATATAATAGTTGATCGCATTTTGAAACTGTCTTGGCGGGCGTTAAGGATAGATAATCTGGTGAACACAGTACTAAGGCAATTGAGCGTACGGACAACCTAGACGTGTCTTGGCGACTCTCCCCTGCTCTTTTCCGTGAGTGTCGATACTGAGGTGGTGCGATCACCAACCAATCCGCCAGGGTTGTACGGTAACAGAAACCGAAATTCTATTCAGAGGTTTCGTTATCACGGGAACCGATCCAGCAGGAAAATGGCCCGTAGGAGTAATCCGGGGCCCGCGCTGGTTTCGCCTCACGGGCCAACGTCGTGTTCCCTACAGGGACTTTCGGCGGTCGCGTTGCGGGGATCACCGATGTTGGTATGGGCTGTACCACCTGGACTCAAGTTTGGAGGCTTGTCTGAAGCAGCTTTCTGGCGACTTTTTCCGGTTTCAACCATTTTGGTTCGTATTCCACGCGTAGTCAGGCACACTTTAAAGTTTGGTTTGATGTCTGAGATACGTAGTAGTTGAAATGATTGGTGGGCTGTTCCTTAACGCCCTGGTGCACTGCCCTGTTCTGTCTTGAACTGTTGTTTCGGTCTTGATTGATACCTATCACAGCAAGACTTGAGTGTTGTCTCCGATTTTCATCGACTCATGTGTGCTGTTGTTGGTATGTTGTCTCGGCCCCGGTTCCTTCTGGTTACTAGAAGGAGGCGGAACCCTTTAACTCAGATTTAACAAGGTTGAAACGGCACGAGATCGTACCACAACGCATATGCAAACACTTGCAGGTCTTCCCGCCTATCAAAACTTAAAAATAGATCAACAACGCTCTGCAATATACCTAGTAGAGCAAATAATACCCGCAGTGCTATCTACCAGGAGCCCCGGAGCCGGAGAAGAGCGAGAGGGCTTCGGGTCGCCCCGTCAGGCTGTGCAACTCGTCGTAACAAGAAATCCCCGCAGTTGCCTGGGAACGGGTACGTAACCAACTCAGGGGTTTACGGATGGCGTTGCAGCGAGGCGAAACTCTATTGTTCCGGTTGTCTCTGTTGTTCCGGCTGGCCCCTACTCCTAGCCATGACACGAACTACACAAGTTCTGGACCTTTCTGGAACTTTTCCAAGACACATCTTGATCAATTTCAGTAGTAAAAGTTGATTACTCACAGAATAACATCGAGAGCATCTCCGAATCAGTCCCACTGCTGGAGAAACCCGTTGGCCCGCACAAAGTTCCTTCTAATGACCTCGGCGTGTGCCTCACTCCTCGGCACCAAGCGCACCCGGAACTCCTTGAGCGAGTGAATCAGTCCCTCCTGGTACGCTCCGTAGCTCGTGTCCAGCTCCGCCTCGCGCTCGATGCGGAACGCCCACAGCATCTGGGCCACGACGCGCCACTGGCTTCGCTCGGCGAGGTGGATGCCCGGGCACATGCGCCGCCCTGCGCCGTACGTGTAGTGGTCGCGCTCGGCGTGCACGGGGGCGTTGGCGAGCTCGGGAGCCAGCTTCGATGCCTGGGAGAGGTACCGGTCTGGGTTGTAGGCCGAAGGATCGACGGAGTAGTGGTTGCTATCGTGGTTGAGGGCGCTCGGGGGTATGAAGACGGTGCTGCCGGCGGGGATGAGCATCCCGCTGTACCACGCATCTTCCTTGGCTGAATGAGGGAGGCCAGTGGGGATTCTAGGCGATGTGCTGTCAGCTTCTGCAAGACCAAAAAGCCACGTCAAACTCACACAGGCCTGATCCGCAGTCCTTCCTTGACGATGCAATTCACGTACGGCAGGTCGTCAAAGTCGGACCACTGCGGAACCCTCTCGACGCCACAGACTCGATCAATCTCGGCTCGAGCCTTTTCCTGATACTCGGGGTGCTGCGCGAGGAAGAGGATCGTCGTGAGCATCTGCGTCGCCGTCGTGTCCGCCGCGCCCATCTCCACGCCGCCGAGGAAGTTATTGAACGCCGTGTACGGGAGCAGCGGCATCTTTTCACCCTCGTCGAGGAGCCTGTCGATCAGCGACTCCCTCCTGTCGCCCTTGCCGCGCCGGTCCTCGACGCGCTCGCGCGCCTCGTTCCAGATGCCCGTCATGGTGCGGTAGAACTTCTCCCCGTTTTGTAGGGGCTTGTTCAGCCAGTGGGGGACGAGCTTCAGGGCAGGGAACTGGTCTACTGGGAGGTAGGTTCCCGGCTCGAGGACCTTGGATGCCTTTCGAAGGATTAGATGGTGCACTTTGCGGGAGTGAAGCAGGTGAGGGGCGTCCTTACACCGTCCATCGCGATGTAGACAGCCTGAAATCGTCAGCTCCCGTCAACAGTCTAGGCAGACTCACACGTACATGACCCCAAAAGGACTCGAATCGCGGCGCTCTATGTCCGTACAAAGTGATCGTCGCAATCGACGCAGTCGTGCGCTTGACGCTGCTGCGAAAGTCGCCCGGCCTCTCGAGCAAGTCGAACATGAGCTGGCTGATTCTGCGACAGGTTAGTCCACGGCTGCACACATTTGGTTTTCCACTCCCCGACGCACTCAGCCTCTTGAACAGGTCTCAGGACGGTGTCCAGGTTCTTCGGCGAGAAGTATTGTCCTATGATCTTCCGCTCTAGCTTCCACTTGGGGCCCTCGTGCATCAGGGCGATGTTTTCGTCTCCCAACGAGACGAAGACCTGCCGGTCGCGGGGCCTGTCGTTGAAGAGAGCGCCCTGCTGGTTCAGGAGTTCGTGGATGGCCTTCCTGTCATTGAGCACGACGATGGTGCTGCGCCCGACCTTGAGCGAGTAGACCGACCCGTACGCGTCGGACCACTCTTTGAGCCTAGAGGCGGTTAGATGAGCACACGAGTTGGAGGGTATGCCTTTCTTACTTGGCATGCAAGCCCCGCGATGGTAAGAGGTGGGCGTTTCCGAGGATCGGGATAGTCGGCGGACCGGGTGGTAAGAACTTTTCCCTGCGACCGAAGGTGAAAATCCTGTACACCAGGAAGGCCAATGGTATGATCCAGGCCAGCGACCACACCGTCGTCGCAAGTGACGAGTTCATCGAGCCGGTCAACATGGTCGAACTTGGCAATGGCTTCCGGATGAGCTTGGTCGCAGTTGAAACCTCGTAGATGGCATCTCATCGAGCTCTTGCCTCGAGGACCAGGCGGATGGGCTGCTGGCAAGATATATGGGAACATCGAACGGATAGCGACGTGACACAAGGCCGCCAGACATGAGATTGATCAACATTCCCCGCACGAGAATGCTACTCGTCCACTTCCAGCCAGCCTCGCGCTGGTGGTCGTCGTGTTGTCGTACAAAAAATCATCACCTCGTCACCCCCCATGTCCTTCGCGTGGACACTCGGTGACTGGGCCAGTTGGGCAGCAGGCATTGGGGGCTGGCCTCACAACGGCTGAAATGTTTCAGACCCTCGCGCCACTCGGAACGTCAGCGGAAAGAAGAAGAAACATGTCTTAGCTGCCTGCCGGCCTGCCATCAATACCTTTGATTGCCTAAAACGGTCGCGGGGAACGGTGCAGGTGCATGCCGTCTTGGCCTTGCGACGTTGTAAGTGGCATTGAACGGACAGTAAATGTGGGCTGCGAGCAGAATATATGGCCAAGAGATGTCCAATTATCCGTAGGTAGAATAACTCGTCGGTTCGTCTCACGGTACCTTCATGATCGACAAAATTGTAGGCTTTGCTTTCCCAACTCTTCGGATGATTGTAGGGCGGCCGTTCGTGCTCAGTACCTATGCGGCTGCGAACTCAATCTAAAGTTGAAGGCGGGCAAAAACTCAGTCTGTGTCGATCATGCGTAGGTTTCGTTCGACCTGCAGCACCTAGGAGAGCGCGCTCAACATTCCACGGCGTCTTCCTATATAGTTGCCAACGTAAGTGAGAATTGTCACATACGATCATACCCATTGGAAAACTCGGGATCCCGTCCGCTCTCCCATAGATAAGCCAATGAGGGCCGGATTAGTAGTTGGGTC